>JARQOC010000002.1:172389856-172567356 GCA_033576535.1 Allobates femoralis
ATCATAGTTGGTGTATGTGTCTACAGAATAGTTGCCTAGGCAACATGACTTTCAACAATAATAGTGTAGTGATTTACATGTAGATACTTTTGTAAACGTAGGGAGGGTATGTGAATCGTTGGTGGTACAGTGGGAGATGTGCTGGGAAACTTTGGGCTTTGAAAGGGGACCGCCGTACTGTTATGAACAGTGGAAGCCTCTTCTGTCCCTGTGTCTCCGGATCGCCGACCGCTCTGTTCCGGGTGCCGCACGCATGCGCAGTACGCTCCCGCGCGCATGCCCAGTGAGGCACTTGAAGCCCAATGCGGCGCGGGTGTCCGACGTCACCCGTCGCCAGGAAATGACGCGAATCGCGTCAATATGCCCCCACTGAAGCCTGCACGGAATGTGAGAGTGGGGAGGCGCGCAGGGAGGCGCGATTTTGAATCTGCTATCAAGATCACGCCTATTCAGGCGTGATATCATAAAGAGGGGCTGCCTTGATGAGTGACTCTGAATACATAGTCACTCATTAGCATCAATAATGAGGTACTTATAAAACGTTTTTAATCACTTTGCTTAGGTGCATTTAGGAGCAAAAAGCAGTGTAGGGAAAGTGTTAATATGCACTAGGGACAGGTTTTAAGAGCTTTGGAGGTGTTTTGGGGGTGACAGGATCCCTTTAAGGAGTGCTGCGTCCTGTGTTCCTCAGAGGCACTCAGCAAAGCTGAGGCCTCTGGAAGCAGTATTAGTGCAGCAGTGTTCACCAGCTGCATATGTTGTGTCTTCTGGCATCTTCAGGAGCGCACACAGCAGAGCTGGGGCTCCTGGTGCCGCAGCAGTAAGGAGTGCTGCGTCCTGGGTCCATAAGAGGCACTCAGCAAGCTGAGGCTCCAGGATCACTGCATCTAATGTGTCCCCCAGCATTCTCAGGAGAGCACACAGCAGAGCTGGGGCTCCTGGTGCCAAAGCATAACGGAGTGCTGCGTCCGGTCTCCATCAGAGGCACTCAGCAAAGCTGAGGCTTCTGGATTGCAGTGTTAGTGCAGCAATATTCACCGGCTGCATATAATTCTGTCCCCCGGCTCCCTTCAGGAGCACACACAGCAGAGCTGGGGCTCCTGGAGCTGCAGCATTAAGGAGTGCTGCGTCCGGTGACCATCAGAGGCACTCAGCAAGCTGAGGCTTCTGGATTGCAGCATGGTGTTTTCCTACCTGCGGTGTCTCGACCTAAGAACCACTGAGGGATGATTAGGGAGGGATGCTGCTGTCCACTTTCAAAGGACTCCTGGGTAGTCTCGACCTCAACCCAGAGTCCCCAACAGTGGGGAACTGGGGAAGGAGGACCGTCGTCTCGACCTCAACCAGGCACCCCCAACAGTGGTGGGCCGAGGAGGGAGCGGCATGTGGGGGGAACAAAAGTCGACCTCAACCAGGCGCCCCAACAGTGGGTGGCCGAGGAGGGACCATGCCGGGAGTCTCGTCAGAGACCCACTTTTCTTCTTCTTGAAGTAAAAATTCAAAAAGTGCAAAAATTTTAGGAGAAATAAAATTTAGGTGTGCCTCCTATCGACACTAAGCAAAAACTGGAGAAGCACTTCCTACTTCAGGGGTGTAATGCTGCAGAGGAGGAGCCAATTAACTCTTTTGCAGATTCTGCCTAGTGTCGCCTCCTAGTGGACAGCAGCATAACACCCACGGTCTGTGTCCCCCAATGAGGCGAAGGAGAAAATGATGCAATACTGTTTGCAGGAGATAACATGCACAAGTGATTTTTAGAGTCAAAAATGAGAAAAAGAGCAGTTTTGAGAAATGTTTGTAAATTATAGGTGGCAGACAGTGGTAAGGGCTTGGATGTAAAGTTTGAAAGACATTGGAATAAAAAGATAAAAGACGCAGCAAACTTTTGGGATGGGCAAAAGCTGGCAATTATTCACTTCAATAGTTACGGTAAGAATGAGTGGAAATGTAATGGTAAAACATAATAAATTCAAGATTTTTTTCACTTTTTGGAATTCCGGAGATCAAACAGGCAATATCTAGGCCAAATAACGCTAATGCTGTTGGCATTAAAGTGGTGCTGAAAAGCATATGGATGGAGAAAAACAATGAGTCACATGACATCAAAAAGGGTGAAACAAGGAACAAAATGCTTAATTGCCGAGATAAGAAGTGGACCTAGTCTGCAATTCCAAAGGGTAAGAAAATTTACAATAAAAAAATAAAACTGCAGACTATGGCAAACGCAGAGACCAGGTCTACAAAGAGGTGCGTGGATGAGATGCCTATGAAGTTATTTCAAACACAAATGTCTTCCAGTGCCAGGTCTCAATCTCTTTAGAAGTCCTTTGGAGTGTAAGATATTTTCTACTTTTGCCTGCTTTCTAGTAATCCAGTTAATGTCGGTATTAATGCCTGCTCACCAAGTGTCCTAGTATCCAATAATTTCCTCATCTCCTCAAGGTCCATTAAAAGATGACCTTATATCATGTGTCCAGTTAAACATTACACATTTTATGAAGTAGTGGGTGAACAGCATAAAAAAGAGAATTTTGTTTACGTACCGTAAATTCTTTTTTCTTTAATCATCAATGGGAGACCCAGACAATGGGGTTTAGGGCACTGCCCTCCGGAGGTCACACTAGGTACTACAAGTTTGTAGACACCGCCCCCTCCGCTTATAAACCCCTACCGCAGGGAACATCCTCAGTTTGGTCCATAAGCTGCAAGGAGACAAATAAACCACACCCGAAACATCGGGAAAGAAACCGTGCACAGACGGTCCAACAACCCGGAAGAAACTGTCCCAACAGGGAACAGATCAAATACAAAACATGCAACGGAACAACTGGGTGGGTGCTGGGTCTCCCATTGATGATTAAAGAAAAAAGAATTTACGGTACGTAAACAAAATTCTCTTTTTTCTGGTCATCATAATGGGAGACCCAGACAATGGGGATGTCCTAAAGCAATACCCCAGGGCGGGAAGAGTTCCTCAAAGACGGATAACACATGGTCCCCCTCAAAGGTGGGCAACCGCCGCCTGGAGGACCCGCCTGCCCAAACTTGCATCCGCAGAGGCATGGGCATGCACCATATAGTGCTTAGAGAAAGTGTGCAGGCTGGACCAGGTGGCTGCCTGACACACCTGTAGAGCAGAAGCTCGATGTCGCAAAGCCCAGGAGGCACCGACAGCTCTGGTAGAGTGAGCTTTCAATCCCACCGGGAGAGGCAAACCAGAAGACCGGTAGGCCTCCTGAATGGGAGCCTTGATCCATCTGGCCAAGGTTGACTTCGATGCCGCGGACCCCTTACAGCGACCTGTCGTCAGGACAAATAAGGAATCCGAATTCCGGAAGGAGGCAGTCCTGGACACATAAATGCGTACAGCCCTCACGAGATCCAGAGTATGGAGATCGCGCTCGACCTGATGAACGGGAGCGGGGCAAAATGATGGGAGAACAATCTCCTGGTTCAGGTGAAAAGTGGAAACCACCTTTGGCAAGAATTCTGGCCATGGGCGTAACACCACCTTGTCTTGGTGAACCACCAGAAAGGGCGACTTGCACGATAGTGCAGCCAATTCTGAGACCCTTCTCAGAGATGTAATCGCCACCAGAAAGACCACCTTCTGGGACAGACGAGACAGAGAAATGTCTCTCAGCGGCTCAAACGGCGGTTTCTGCAGTGCCGCCAGGACCATGTTAAGGTCCCAAGGGTCCAGTGGTCGCCTGTAGGGCGGGACCACCCGAGAGACTCCCTGGAGAAACTGACGGACCTTGGGAAGGAGCGCCAAGCGCTTGTCAAACAGCACTGAAAGAGCTGACACTTGACCCTTCAAAGAGCCTAGGGATAACCCCAATTCCAACCCCGACTGAAGGAAAGCCAACAATGTCGGAATGGACAAGGGCCATGGGGAGCGACCACCCGAGGCACACCAGGTGAAGAAAATCTTCCACGTTCTGTGGTACATCTTCCTGGAAACAGGCTTCCTAGCCCGAGTCATGGTGGCAACAACCGTAGGAGAGAAGCCCCTGGACGTCAGCAGCCAGGCCTCAAGAGCCATACAGTCAATCTGAGGGCCCTGGAATTGAGGTGGAAGAATGGGCCTTGTGCGAGCAGATCTGCGCGTTCTGGAAGAGCCCACCGGAGTCCGCCTGACAGTCGCCACAGGTCCGGATACCAGGACCTCCTGGGCCAATCTGGAGCCACTAGAATGGCTACCCTGCACTCCGACCTGATCTTCCACAGAACCCTGGGAATCAGAGCTAGAGGCGGGAACACATACGGAAGATGGAATCTGGACCAACTCAGGATCAGGGCATCTGCCCCAGAGACTGAGGATCCCATGATCTCGCCATGTATTGCGGCACCTGATGATTCAGCCGCGAGGCCATCAGATCCACGTCCGGAGTGCCCCATCTGCTGCAGATGTCCTGGAAGACGTCTGGATGAAGAGACCATTCTCCGGCGTCCATCCCCTGCCGGCTCAGGTAGTCTGCCTCCCAGTTCTCGACCCCTGGGATGTGAACTGCGGAGATCAGGCAGTCGTTGTCCTCCACCCAGGATAGAATGGGTGGACTTCGGTGAGGGCCTGAGCACTTCTGGTCCCTCCCTGATGGTTTATATAGGCGACGGCCGTCGCGTTGTCGGACTGAACCCGAATGGGCTGTCCTGACAGGAATTTCTGAAACGCCAGGAGCGCCAGATAGACCGCCTTGATCTCCAGCACGTTGATCTGTAACTCTGACTCCGACTGAGTCCAGAGGCCTTGAGCCCTGTGGTGTAGGAACACCGCACCCCAGCCCGTCAGACTGGCGTCGGTGGTCACCACTAACTAACCACTAACTAACCACTAACGGTTTGAGGAAGGACGGCCCCGTGACAAATGACGTGGCTGGAGCCACCACTGCAGGGAATCCCTGGTCGGTTGGGAAAGTGTCACCAGCCGATTCAGAGAGATCGTCCTCTTGTCCCATCTGCGAAGAATCTCCAGCTGGAGAGGACGGAGGCGAAACTGCGCAAAAGGCACTGCCTCTATTGCAGCTACCATGCGCCCACCAGCTTCATCAATACCCGTAGGGATGATTGTGGTGACAGGAGGACTGCTTGCACTCCTGATTGGATCGCCATCTGTTTGACTCGTGGCAGAGACACTAGGGCCGAGTCCGTGTGGAAGTCCATGCCCAGATATGTCAGTGACTGGGTCGGAACCAGGGTCGACTTCTGGATATTGATAAGCCACCCGAACTGTTCCAGAGACTTCATGGTTACCTCCAGGCTTTGCCGACAAAGGTGTTCTGATGGCGCCCTGACCAGCAGGTCGTCCAGATAGGGTATTACGGCGTGCCCCTGCACGTGCAGGAGAGCCATCATGGAGGCCATCACTTTTGTGAACACCCGCGGTGCCGAGGCCAACCCGAACGGCAGCGCCACAAATTGGAAGTGTTCTTCCCCCACTGCAAATCTCAACCAGCGCTGATGAGCCGGTGCAATGGGCACGTGAAGGTAAGCGTCTCGGATATCTATGGACGCTAGGAAGTCCCCCTGTGACACAGCTGCGATCACGGATCGCAGTGATTCCATACGGAACTTCCGAACCAACACGTGATGGTTGAACAACTTTAGGTCCAGAACCGGGCGGAAGGATCCGTCCTTCTTTGGGACAATGAAGAGGTTGGAGTAAAAACCCCGAAACCTCTCCCCGGAAGGCACCGGGACCACCACTCCGTCCCTGCGGAGACCCTCCAACACCAGGTGAAAGGCCTGAGCCTTTTCTGGGGATGGGACCGACCGATGGAATCGGGGTATCGGCTTTGACGTCAGCTCTATCCTGTAACCTCGCGAGACCACATCTCGAACCCACTGATCTTGAACGTGAAGTAGCCACCTGTCCTGAAAACGAGATAGGCGACCCCCCACCTGTGGGGAGGCAGGAAGGGAGAGCGAGTCATGTAGAGGCGGGTTTGGGGGTGGTAGCCGCTGCCCCCGCCGGCTTCTTTGGACGACTCTTAGAGCGCCACTGAGAAGCGGGCTTGCCCCCTCGGTCCGTGCGAGCGGACGGTGCTGATGACTGTGAGCTGGAACGAAAGGACCACTGCTTTGGGTTCCTCTTAACGGAATACCGTGGCTTAGGCTTATTCTGCGGGATCTTAGACTCAGCAGAATCCTTTATCAGCTTGTCCAGTTCGGTACCAAAAAGCCTGTCACCAGAGAACGGAAGATTCTGCAAAATCTTCTTAGATGTGGCATCTGAGTCCCAAAGACGCAGCCACAACAACCTGCGAATCGCAATAGCATTGTCGAGGCCACAGCAGAGCGGGTGGCAGTTTCCAAAGTCGCCGTCCTGGCGTAGTCCGCATAGGCCCTTGCCCTTTCGGTAAGCGCCAGGACCTCTGGACTGGACCTTGCCAGGTCAGTGATACCATCCAAGCAGGTAGTAATCGCTTGTAAGGTCCAGACCGTGGCAAAATTAGGGGCAAATGAAGACCCCACAGCCTCATAGGAAGACTTGGCGAGTTGCTCGACCTGTCTATCAGTCGCATCCTTCAACGAGGAGCTATCAGAGGCAGAGAAAAGGGAGCGTGCAGCAATCCTGGTCATGGAAGCGTCCACCTTCGGGGACTGCGACCACTCCTGAAGCACCTCCTGGGGGAAGGGGAAGCGATTGTCCTTGGGTTTGCGGACATAACGCCGCCCAGGATGTAACCTGGGAGCTCTAACCACCCTTCCAAAGTTAGTGTGGTCCATGAAGGAGCCACTTGGTCTAGCCTCCGGCCGCAGCCATTGATAGACCTCCTTCGGGTGTACAGTCACCTCCTCAGGGGGTGTCACGAGACGTAAGGTCTCGTTAATAGAGGACACCAAATCCTCCACCCCGTCTGGTGGTTCAGACACAGACACAGACCCGAGAGTCGAACCCCCATCATCTTCCTCACCATCAGAGGAACGCTCCTCCTCAGAGAGAGCCTGGAGCTCGGGTGAATTCTCACGACGAGCCCGCTTAAGGGGTCTCACAGCAGAAGAGGGAGACACCCGGGGGTAACTGGAAGGAGTAGCTGGGCTTTCCAGCCTCCTATTGAGTGCCTCCAGGGACTGCAACATGGAGGACAGCTGGGACAACAGAGATTCATTGATCTTATTCTGAGTTTCCCATGGCCCTGGGATCACTTGCACCTCAGGGTACAGCACCGGAGCTGCTGTCTCAGCAGTGTCAGTCCGGGCCTCTGGGCGTCCGCAGTTATTGCAGGACCCCTCCACCATAGTCCCATTGCATGTAGCACAGGTAATGGTGGCATCTGCCGCCTTAGCAGCACGCTTCCTAACTGAGGACATCGCCACAGCAGGGGAAAATAAGCCAAATTGTGCAGACAAAACCGGGAATCCCGGTGGCTTACCGACCGCAGCGAAGCGGTAGGAGGAAGCGGTGTGTGTGTGTGACCTCCGCGAGAGTTTCCGGTCTCCTCTGGAGTGCAGACGCACGCTGCAGACAAATCCCAGCCGGGAAGTGAGGGTAAAGATGGCCGCCGACAGTGAAACCGTGGGTGGCGCCGAAAACACGCGGGAAGCACACACACACGCCCATCGATGACGTCACCGCACGGGCTGCTTCCCATCCTCCAAGCAGCCTCAGTATGAAGGCGCCAGAGCCCGCAGCGCGGGAAGTAGAGTGAAATACATCACACAGACTGCATGCACAAACAAACATCCGCAGCCTACAGCCTCAGCCCCTGCGACACACAGGGCGGTCAGCCAGGGTGACCCCAGCACAGGGTACACCTCAGATCCGCAGACTCGAGAGTAACGCGCGGTCTGAGTGTCAGGACACATAAAGTGACAGACACTACCCCCAGGCACACAGGAGACACAGAGTGCCTCAGTGCCGGTCCGGTCTGTAAGCACCATTTAGGGAGGCCTCGGACGGGGGTTCAGCACCAGTCCGGAGTGTAAGCACCATTTAGGGAGGCCTCGGACTGGGCTGGCTCCAGTCCGGTCTGTAAGCACCATTTAGGGAGGCCTCGGACGGAGCGGAGCTGTGCAAGGCTCCCATCTCCCACTCTCCAGAGCCCCCCAGAGAGGGATGGAAAGGAGCGCAACAGCGTACCGGGAGAACACAAAGTGCCCAGGCTCTAGGCCCTCCGGTACCTCCACCTGCGTGTTCCACAAGGGTGAGCGGGGAGGCTGTCGCAGGTCCCGACCGGAACTATTTTACCTTGTCTTCAGACGCCATCACGTAAGCTGTGAGAATGCAGTGAAGTGCAAGCAAAGCGTGATCCTCCGAGCACACTAAGTTTAAAACTGAGGATGTTCCCTGCGGTAGGGGTTTATAAGCGGAGGGGGCGGTGTCTACAAACTTGTAGTACCTAGTGTGACCTCCGGAGGGCAGTGCCCTAAACCCCATTGTCTGGGTCTCCCATTATGATGACCAGAAAACTAGGTTTGTACTTTTATTGTGCCGATCTGTACAAGAGATATCAGCAATTAAAGTATGCAACACTTTAACAGGGAATGGTCCCTGATGAAGAATCAGGCGGCAGGAGTACCACGTGTCCCCACTCATTACAGACATGAATATTCAACTTCACTTGTTCCCTACGCACTGAAGACAGCGCACAAAGCTAGCCGTGGGTGCAGGGAGAGCTCCGTTACTCTAATAGCCGACACGTGGTTGCTCCCCAGCTTCCTTAGAGAACATCACACTACAGCACACTGCAGAGTACACTGCTCCCCCAGCTCTACCTCTATATTACAGGACATCACACTACAGCACAGTGCAAAGTGCACAGCTCCCCCAGCTCTGCCTCTATATTACAGGACATCATACCACAGCAGAGTGCACTGCTCCTCCAGCTCTACCTCTATATTACAGGACATCACACAGCAGCACAGTGAAGAGTGCACTGCTCCCCCAGCTCTGCCTATTCATTACAGGACATCACACTACAGCACAGTGCAGAGTGCACAGCTCCCCCAGCTCTGCCTCTATATTACAGGACATCACACTACAGCACAGTGCAGAGTGCACAGCTCCCCCAGCTCTGCCTCTATATTACAGGACATCACACAGCAGCACATTGCAGAGTGCACTGCTCCCCAGCTCACCTCTATGTTACAGGACATCAACACAGTGCAGAGTGCACAGCTCCCAGCTTGCTCTATATTACAGGACATCACACAGCAGCACAGTGCAGAGTGCACTGCTCCCCCAGCTCTACCTCTATATTACAGGACATCACACTACAGCACAGTGCAGAGTGCACAGCTCCCCCAGCTCTGCCTATTCATTAGAGAACATCACACAGCAGCACAAAGTAGAGTGCACTGCTCTCCCAGCTCTGCCTATTCACTAGTCCATGTGATATACGACTAAGTCAGACGTGTCATGGATGACCAAACTGGAATGGCCTCCCCCTCTCTGGACGTCTAGATAGGAGAGTCAGCTAGTTGTGATTCTAAGCAACTCCACACTCCTGTCCTGACAGGGGATAGGCCATTCCAAGTTAATCAAGTATTACACGTCCGACTTAGTTGTAAATCACACGAACAGAGTGATTTCACATCTGCGTTTTTCGTAATTCGCGGCAGATGCGGTGAAAAAACCGCATCTGCCGCGTTTACCGCATAACCGTTCCACTTGCGGCGCGGTTGCGGTTTTTTCTATGCAAAGTATAGGCATACTTGCGGCAGGTGCGGCAAGTGCGGTTTTGCACTTGCGGCAGGTGCGGCCGCGAAAAAAACCGCAGTAAGCCGCGGTTTTTTTCGCGGCCGCACCTGCCGCAAGTGCAAAACCGCACTTGCCGCACCTGCCGCAAGTATGCCTATACTTTGCATAGAAAAAACCGCAACCGCGCCGCAAGTGGAACGGTTATGCGGTAAACGCGGCAGATGCGTTTTTTTTCACCGCATCTGCCGCGAATTACGAAAAACGCAGATGTGAAAGGGCCCTTAGACAGACACTGGCATTATAAGACAGACCCGATTTAACATTAAAAAAAAAAATGTTTTCTCTTTTCCTTCCCCAAATTTGGTGGTGCGTCGTATAATCAGTTGTTTCTTATAAAGCGAAAAATATGGTCCTTACTCTGCAGTGAGGAGAGCAGGCAGTGTAATTTTGTCTCACATAGGCTTGTTCTAGATATCATGGGGGCATTTTCTTTTTAATGTTTATGTGGATGCTCTGCCTGACTGGCAGAGCTGGAGCTACTAAAAGTATTGCCCCATGCCCCATGGTGACTAACAGATGAGACTTTAGATTTATTCTGCTCCTAGTGTTAGTGCCTAATTACATTGTGTGTCTATTTCAACATGAAACATTGTCATGTTGAATTGGACACTCAATATAATAGTGGCTGTAGAATGGAATAAAACTCCTTGTTCACCTTTGTTGTAGAGACATCAACATACCGTATTAGCATCTACTGAGCTGTCTTTAGTTAAAATCAAGTACCGTATATACTCGCGTATAAGCCGACCCGTGTATAAGCCGACCCCCCTACTTTTGTCCTCAAAACCTGGAAAAACCTATTGACTCGTGTATAAGCCGAGTCCGAGTAAGTAATACAGACTCGGATTGTAAACTCGCTTAAAATCGCTCAGACTAGCTCAGAATCGCTCAGAAATGCTCAAAATCGCTAAGACCCTCTCGGAATAGCTCAGACTCGCTCGGAATCGCTAAGACCCGCTCGGAATAGCTCAGACTCGCTACTGACAGCAGGTATCCGAGTCCCTAATACAGTGACTCGCGTATAAGCCGAGGGGGTGACTTTTCAGCCCGATTTTTGGGCTGAAAAACTCGGCTTATACGCGAGTATATATGGTAGATGTTACTACCGTGTTTCCCCGAAAGTAAGACACCGTCTTATATTTTTTTGGGGTCCAAAAAGACCGCCATGTCTTACTTTCGGGGGGTGTCTTATATTAGCCAAAAAAAAAAAAATCCCATTGCAGCAGCCTCCCAGTACGGTACCCACTACAGCCTGCCACACCTCACACCTCACACACACACACACCTCACCTCACACACACACACACACACACTCTCACCACACACACACACACACACCTCACACACACACACACCTCACACACACACACACACCCACACCACACACACACACACACACACACACACACACACCTCACACACACACACACCTCACACACACACCCTCACACACACACACACCTCACACACACACACACCACCCTACCACACACACACACACACCTCACACACACACACACACCTCACACACACACACCCACCCTCACACACACACACCTCACACACACACACCACACACCTCACACCACACACACACCCACACACACACACCTCACACACACACACACCTCAAACACACACACACCTCACACACACACACACCTCACCCACACACACCTCACCACACCTCACCACACACACCACCTCACACACACACAACACACCACACACACACACCACACACACCCACACCTCCACACACACCACACACCTCACACACACACACCACCTCACACACACACACACACCTCACACCACACACACACACACCTCAACCACACACCAACACCACCACACACACACACACCTCACACACACACACCCCACCTCACACACACACCACCTCACACACACCACACCCACCACACACACTCACACCACCACACACACACTCACACCTCACACACACACACACCTCACACACACACACCTCACCACACACACACACACACCTCACACACACACCCTCACACACACACACACCTCACACACACACACCTCACACACACACACCTCACACACACCCTCACACACACCACACACCCACACACACACACCTCCACACACACACACCTCACACACACACCCCACACACACACACACCCACACCACACACACTCACACACCCACACACACACCTCACACACACACACACCTCACACACACACACACACAACACACCACACACACACACCTCACACACACACACCTACACACCACACACCCACACACACCTCACACACACCTCACACACACACCACCACACCACCACACACACACACACCTCACACACACACACACACCTCACACACACACCACACACACACACCTCACCACACACCCACACTACACCTCACCACACACACACCACCACACACACACCCACACACACACACCCACACACACACACACCTCACCACACACACACACCTCACACACACACACCACCTCACACACACACACCCACCCCACACACCTCACACACACACACCTCACACACACACACCCACACCACACACACACACACACACTCACCCACACACACACCTCACACACACACACACACCTCACCACACACACACACACCTCACCACAACACCACACACCCACCACACCTCACCACACACCACACTCACACACACACACACCACACACACACACACTCACACACTCACACAACACCTCACACACACACCCTCACCACACACACACACCTCACACACACCACCCACACCACACACACACCCACACACACACACACACACCACACTCACACACACACACCAACACACCACACACACACTCACACACACACACCTCACACACACACACACACCTCACACACACACACACCCCTCACACACACACAACACCTCACACACACACTCACACACACACCTCACACACACACCTCACACACACACCTCACCACACACCCACACACACCTCACACACACACCTCACACACCACACTCACACCTCACACCACACACACACACCTCACACACACACCACCACACACACCTCACACACACACACACACACACACACACACCACCTCACACACAACACCACCACACACACACACACCTCACACCACACACACCTCACACACACACACACACACCCACACACCACACACACCTCACACACACACACCTCACACACACACACCTCACACACACCACCACACACACACACCTCACACACACACACCTCACCACACACACACACCTCACACACACACCTCACACCACACCACACAACCCAAACCCCACCTCACACACACCACCTCACACACACACCTCACCACACACTCACACACACACCTCCACACACACCTCACCACACACCAACACACACCTCACACACACACCCCCTCACACACACACCTCACACACACACCACTCACACACACTACACACACACACCACACACACCTCACACACACACCTCACACACACACACACCTCACACACACACCACCCACACACCACACCTCACACACACACCTCACACACACACCTCACACACACACCTCACCACACACACCTCACACACACACACTCACACACACACTCACACACAACCTCACACCACACACCTCACACACACACCTCACACACACACCTCACACACACACCTCACCACACACACCTCACACACCACACCACACACCACCACCACACCACACACTCACACCTCACACACACACACCACACCCACACCTCACACACACACCACACCTCACACACACACACACCTCACACACACACACCACCTCACACACACACCTCACACACACACCTCACACACACACACACACACCTCACACACACCCACACACCTCACACACACACCACACCTCACACACACACCTCACACACACACCTCACACACACACACCTCACACACACACCTCACACACACACACCTCACACACACACCTCACACACACACCACACACACCACCACACACACACCTCACACACACACCTCACACACACACCTCACACACACACCTCACTCACACACCTCACTCACACACCTCACTCACACACCTCACCACACACCTACACACACACCTCTCACACACACACCTCACACACACAACTCACACACACACACACACACCTCACACACACACCTCACACACACACACACCACACACACACACACACCTCACACACACACCTCACACACACACCCCACACACACACCTCACACACACACCTCACACACACCTCACCACACCACACCACCTAAACACACACACACCTCACACACACACACCTCACACCTACCACACCTCACACACACACACCTCACACACACACACTACACACATCACACACCTCACACACACTCACACACACACACACTCACACACACACACACACACTCACACACACACACCTCACACACACACACCTCACACACACACACACCTCACACACACACACCTCCACACACACACACCTCACACACCACACCCTCACACACACACACCTCACACACACACCTCACACACTTTCTTACCTTACTTCTTTTCTTTCGTCTGCGGTGCTGCTTTGGTGGTGCACACGGGTCAGCTGACGTCAGTCCTGGGCTGTGATTGTCTCCTGCCCTGGCCAATCACAGCGCCGGAGCCCAGGGCCAATCACAACGCCGGAGCCCAGGGCCAATCACAGCCCAGGACTGACGTCAGCTGACCCATGCTTCCTGCGCTGTGATTGGCGCAGGGCTCGTGGGCGGGGTGGAGAGCAGGAAAGAGCGACGGAGCGCTCCAGGGCACGGAGAATACAGCAAACTGGCGGGGACTGACAGTGGGGACAGCGGGGGCATGGGGAGCTGTGCCGCAGATCCGGTGATGTGATCCGCAAAAGGTACGCCTTACATTCGGGGGGTGTCTTATATTAGCAAGTAGGGCGCCCCCCAAAGCATGCCTTACTTTCGGGGGCGCCCTACTTTCGGGGAAACACGGTAGATAGCAACTTGTACAGGAAGAAGTATACCAACTCTCTTAAAAGTATCTATCAACTTGGACTTAACTACAGTTAACTCAATAGGTGTTTTATTACTAATGCAAAGAAATGACGAAATTTATTTTTACCCAGTCGAAGCCACTTCAGGAAAATGACATTGGTGAATTACATTCACCACTGGTATCCTTTACTCTATTATGTGAAAAATATAAAGTGGGCAGTTTGTGGGTGGAAACCACCCAAAGAACGATGTTCCTTCTCTTAACCACTTCAGGATTTCTGAAGCGAGATAGAACGGAAAATATACAGGTTGTGTTTAAAATAATAGCAGTGTGTTCAAGAAAATGAGTTAAGGCCAAAATCTTTATAATAGTCCAAGCGTTGGGAACATTGCACACACTGTTTTCTAAAATCAAAACTTGAAAAGAAAGAACATATAATTTTTAACTACAGAAAATAAAAAAAACTAACAATGGGCTGTTAAAAAAAAAAAATAAAAAAATAACTGTCTGCATTTGTCTTTACAAACTCAAAATTTGTAAGGAACTTTCTTTCTTAGGATTTAGCATTCCGGTGAATCACTAACCTAATATTTAGTTGTACAATTTTTTAGAATTGCTTCACATCTATCTTGCATAGAGTCAACCAACTTCTGGCAGCTGTCAACTCTTATTCCCGCCCAGGATGCTTTGACTACATACCACAATTTATTTGCTTTCAGTTGGCTTTGCTTCAGAAACGGCATTTTTGATGTCACCCCACAAGAGTTCTATCGCATTAAGGTCCGGGAATTGGGCTGGCCACTCCATAACCTCAATTTTGTTGGACTCGAACCGAGATTTTGCTCATTTACTTGTGTGTTAAGGGTTATTGTCTTGTTGAAACACCCATGTCAAGGACATTACCTCGTCAATTATTTTGATATATGCAAACTGGTCTATCATCCCTGGTATGTGGCAAATAGGCCCAGCATCATAGTAAGAGAAACATGCCCATATCATGATGCTCGCACCACCATGCTTCACTGTCTTCAAAGTGTACTGTGGCTTTAAAATCAGACTTTGGGGGTCATCAGATGAACTGTCTGGGGCCCATAGACTCAAAAAGAATTATTTTATTTTCATCAGACCTCAATATTTTCCTCCACCTCTTTTCAGGCCAGTTGATGTGTATTGACAAATTGAGTCCGCTTCAGTACAATTTTTTTCTTTTTTTTAAATCCCTTCACTGCCCGACAGTTTTCAGTTTTTCATTTTTCCCCTCCCCTTCTTCCAAGAGCCATAACGTATTTACTTTTCCTTCAATACGTATACTTTTATTGTTATACAAGTGGTGATAAAAAATATATAAAAGTTTTTTCATTTTTAGATAGATGCGCTGTTTTAATCATGCTATTGCATTTTATTGCAATGTTGAGGTAGCCAAAAGAGACTTAATTTTGTTTTATTTTCAATGGTGCAAAAGAGGAGTGATTTGAACTTGTGTTTTTTTCATACTTTTAAAAAAATTTTTAACTACTTTACTCTCTAGAGGGCCTCAGCACACCACAGTCTGATCGCTTCTCTTATGTTTGGATGGGTTACAGCCCATCCAAACAATGGGGAAATGATCACTCCCGGCTTGTGATGTCACTGGGACATAAAAGACAGGAAGTGAATCAGGACAGCTTCCGAGGTAATTACAAGACCACAGGCTGTGCTGTTAACAGGATGCAGGTCCCGTGATGGCTTCAATGGATCTGCGATCCCGGCGTGGATAAGCACAATCCCCACCGGGTGCCCTGGATCACGCTGTCAATGAATGACAGCACGGATCCATAGGATTTACAGTGCTGATCAAATCATGGATCTGATCGGCGCTGTTAGATACACATCTAAGCTAATTATATCAGCTGAGATTTGGGGAGGGGGGATGCGGGCTCACACTGTGAACCCCCATCAAACCTTCGGAGGTGGCCTATGACGCACATGTGCATCAGAGGTTGTGAAGGGGTTAACAGTGGGACTCTGTAGGGACTTCTTGCTAATAGAGTAGCTTAACACAGGCATCTTCTGTCACAGGTAACTTGAGACTGTCTTTTACAATCCTGGAGCTGATCACTGGCTGAACATTTGCCATTCTGGATATTCTTCGATCCAGTCGAATGTTAGTCTTCCATTCCTCCACGTCTCTGGTTCTGTTTTCCATGTTAAAGCATTGGAGCTCATTTTAGCTGAACAGTTTAGCTTTGTCTGCACATTACATTTAAGATTTTAATTCAAGAAAATTCTGGATTTTTCTTCTCCAATAACCCACATTTCTCAGGCTTGCAAAAAGATATTCATGTATAACATGTGGAGGCTTCAGCCTTAAATATGGGCCATCCGATTCACACCTGTTTCGTCACAGAATGATTGACCTCACTAACTGAACTCCACACTGCTGTTATTTTGAACCCCCCTTACTTTCAATTAATTATTCAAATACAAAAAACATATTTTTGTGTACTCACCGTAAAATAGTTTTCTCTGAGCCATCATTGGGGACACAGGACCATGGGTGTTAAGATGCTTATGCCTAGGAGGCTGACACTAAGTAAATGTGAAAACAAGTTAACTCCTCCTTTGCAGTATACACCTCCTGGCTGGGCCAGGCCACACGAGTTTTAGTGAACAAGCAGTAGGAGAACAAGAGAACACAGTTCAGGGGGAGATTAACGCTTTCTCTTTTGGGATGGTGCCACCTCATCAAAATGACGAGTTTCGCGCGTCTACTATATCCACTATAGACTATACCGATGCTACTTCGCCACTCCGACACACGCAGAATAAATGGGGCATTTTCTTAATTCCAATGGAAAGGGAAAAAAGCTAGAATTGCCATAAACACATTAATGCGTACGAAAGATGATAGAGGAGTAGGACTGTCCAATGTGAGAGGCTACAACATCTGCTGTATTTTGAGAAACATACTAGACTGGATAAAACAACCGAACCGTTACTCTGACTTCGAACTGGACGTCGCATTTTGTTGGCCATGGGATCTGACATCACTGCTCCATTCGCCACTGAAGTTTATACCGCCCCATATTAAGCATTCCATAATTTGCAAAGATACTATCGCTACGTGGAAAGCGGTGTGGAAAAAAAACTTAAGATGTCATGGAAGATATCTAAACTCCTGAACCCT
Organism: Allobates femoralis; assembly: GCA_033576535.1. Lineage (NCBI taxonomy): Eukaryota > Metazoa > Chordata > Amphibia > Anura > Aromobatidae > Allobates > Allobates femoralis. The sequence continues at coordinate 172,407,773 of JARQOC010000002.1, forward strand.
TGGGCGTTCCCAGCTTTTTCCTTAGGGAGGGAAAATGGTCTATTTCAGGACTGGAGGAGGAAAGGCATACGGACACTAGCTGATATTCTACATGCACAAGACAAACGATGGTTGATGGGGATGGAGGTCTTGCACAAATACAACCTACGAATTGGTACATAGAATATATAGAAAAAAAAAAGGCTGCTTTCTGACTTTATGCCTTACTCTTGGAGTGGCTGCCGCCCTGTAGTGATCTCATGTCCAGTGATACCACCTGTCTCCTCCTTGTGGCACGGCTGGACGCTGGTGCTACAACCGCCCCCGTGTCAGGGTTGTAGGGGATGGAGCATCGGTGTTGAGAGATGTGGGTTGCTTCTGAAGTGGCTGATAGTATCCTGCTAAATGCAATGATATCTATAAGAGGCCAAAATTGGTGAGTTTTTTTTTTCTATATATTTATTCTATGTACCAATTCGGTGATTTTTGTCTAAAGCTAAATTATACATGTGTTATACATGTGGATAGGTACTCGTAGGCGTGAGGGTCCGTGACGGGGGCTACGAGCTTACGCTATTTTGGTCCAAAATATCAAACTAACTCCTCACTCATCTATAGAGTTATATTGCATTTTTTTTATCCATCTGCAGTCTACAGCTGTGTCCTCTAGGGGGCGTCAGTCACTTGTGTTGCATATTTTGTTGCAGAGCGGCCCGCCTTGCCTAACAGCTGGGAGTCATTAATAGGCTGCTTTCTGACTTTATGCCTCACTCTTGGAGTGGCTGCTGCCCTGTAGTGATCTCATGTCCAGTGATACCACCTGTCTCCTCCTTGTGGCACGGCTGGACGCTGGTGCTACAACCGCCCCAGTGTCAGGGTTGTAGGGGAAGGAGCATCGGTGTTGAGAGATGTGGGTTGCTTCTAAGGTGGCTGATAGTATCCTGCTAAATGCAATGATATCTATAAGAGGCCAAAATTGGTGTTTTTTTTTTTCTCTATACAAATACAACCTACCAACTTTCCACCTAGCGCAGTATAGTCAATTAAACTACTATGTCCTGGCAGGTCTGTGCGAGGTTGAGAAAGAAATTGACACCCCAATCTGGGATGGACTAAATGACAGGAACATAGGAGACATTACAATATCCTCAATATATGGGACACTCAGAGACAGACTTAGGCCAGCGGAATCAACACAGAGGTTTCGAAAGTGGTATTCTTATATACAAGATGAGGACCTTACACAAAAAATATTGCATGGCTGGGGTTTACTCAGGAAACATATCATTAATGAAAGATGGAGGGATAGTCATTATACAATTATGCACGGAATTATATGTGGTTTCAACATACCGCCTAGCCCACAATACCCTGACAGACTGATGAAATGCCCCAAACGTGATAGTGACAAAACAGATATGGAACATGGCTTACGGTCTTGCCCAGCTTTGCAGTTTTTTTGGACAACTATACAGCATATAATCCAGAGAATGTGTGGAATATGGGTAGATAAAGATCCTTTATGCTGGATATTCCATTACACTGATGATACAGTGAGAGGGGTAGCTTGCCTGCAATATTCCATTACATCACTTTGTTGACGAAACGACTGATCCTACAACATTGGCTCTTGAAAAAGGTACCAGGGGAGGCAGAAATTAAATCAGGACTGATGGCAGTATTGAGGATAGGGAAGAGAGAGACGGAGAGAATGTTGATAAGTTGACAGAAATGTTTATCATGAAATGGAGATTCTTCATGGAAACGTTTCTTTCCGCCTCAGAAATTCAGGAAATAATGGGATCATTTATACATTTGGAGTGGTATCTACTGGAAGAGCTAGGTGCGAACTTGGGAAAGTTACAATAGAATAGTTGAGAGTTTTTGTGATTATAAAGGCAAACGTTAATCTAGATCTCACGATGTAATATGATTATATAATAAGTGTTGTGGTGAGAGTAAGACAATGGGTATATGGGACTGTTAGGTTTACGGGGACCATCTGGGAGGGGAATAATTACTGGAAACACGGTATTTCTTATATAGTACAATGTACGATACAATTTTATTTACTGCGACATGTTGTCTTATGATAGTTATTGATATGCTATGAAACTAAATAAAATTGAGTTTTCAAAAAAAAGAAAACACACAGTTCAACCAAGTGTTAACATGCAAAACTCAAAAAAGAGAACAAATGCCCATCACAGGCAACAGGGTGGGTGCTGTGTCCCCCAATGATGTCTCAGAGAAAAAATTTTACGGAGAGTACACAAAAATCTGTTTTTCTCCATCGCCTCAATGGTGGACACAGGACCAATGGACCCCCTAAAGCAGGCCCTGGGAGGGAAAAGACCACAACCCAAGGAGCAAGGAACAGTCCTAGACTTCCTGAGCTACCTACATAGATAGGTGTGCCACTGACTTCTAAAAGGACCAGACTACCAAGGTTAGCATCAGCCGAGGCCTGGGTATGGACCCTGTAATGGTTTGCGAATGTGTGCAGACTAGTCCAGGTAGTGGCCTTGTACACTTGTTCTGCCGAGGCTTGGTGTCGAATGGCCCAGGATGCCGCAATCGCTCACGACTGGAGTGAGCCTGTAGTCCGCTGGGAATGGGTACACTCCTTAGTCGATAAGCTTCCTGGATGGCAGAACATATCCAACAAGCTAGAGTAGAGCTTTTGAAGCTGCCGCCTGTCCTTTTCGAGGACCCTCCAGAAGAACCAACAGAGTGTCCTTCTTTTGGAAGCTGTTCTTGAAATGTAATACCTGAGAGCTCTGACAATGTCAAGGGTATGCAGTGCCTTTTCTACCCGGTGCACCGGCACTGGACAGAAGGACGGCAGGATGATGTCCTCGTTGAGGTGAAAAGAAGTCATCTTTGGAAGGAAGCAGTACCACCTTGTCTTGATGGAAGGAAAAAAAAGGCTCTCGGCAAGGAAGTGCCGCCAATTCCGATACGCATCTGATGGACGTAATTGCTACCAGGAAAACTACTTTCCAGGACAAGAGAGGGAGAGGCACTTCTTAGAGGCTCGAAAGGTGATCTTTGAAGTCCGTCCAAGACCAAATTAAGGTCACATGATTCCAGAGCCCTCTGGTAAGGAGGAGCCAATCGGGATACTTCCTGGAGGAAGGTTCTAACCTGAGGTTTCATTGCAAGGCGTTTCAATGAGTTCAGGGCTAGGCCCGATTGTAAGCTGGACTGGAGAAAGCTTAGATAGACAGAGGAAGAGTTGGATATGGTTGGTCTTTGCACAACAACAACAAAAAAATAGTCTCCACGTACAGTGATAAATGCGGGATGAGGACAGTTTTTGGGTTCCGATCATGGTGCTGATGACGTCCGGTGAAAAACCAGCGTGCATCAAGATCCAGGTCTCAACGGCCACGTCGTCAAATTCAGGACCCTCGAACCCTGGTGGCAGATGGGACCCTGCATCAGGAGATTTGGTTGATCTGGAAGGTGCTAGGGGACGTCTGCGACAAACTGTACCAGGTTAGCCTGGGCCAGTCTGGGGCTACGAGTATGACCGGCACCCCTTCAGACTTAATTTTCCTGACTACCCACGAGAGTAAGGGGAGAGGAGGAAAAATGAATGGCAGATGGAAATGAAGCCTGGAGTGTACCAGCGAGTATGCCCTGATAGACGTTGGGTCGGGTGACCAGGCTATAAACGTGGGTACTTTGGCATTCAGCCGAGATGCCATCAGATCCATGTCTGGGGTCCCCCAGCGACAGCAGATTTGATGGAACACATCTGGATGGAGGGACCATTCTCTGGCGGCGACACCCTGGCGAATTAGGAAGTCTGCAGCTTAAGTCTCAACTCCTGGAAGGAGTACTGCCGAATGTGACAGACTTTGTCGGCCCAGTGGAGAATGTGCTTTACCTCGTGTAGCACCGCTTTACTGCGTGTGCCTCCCTGGCGATTGATGTATGCCACGGCCGTGCATTGTCCAATTGGACGCCAATATGGCGGCCCGCCAGAAGGTTGTGAAAAGATTTGAGAGCCAGTGCTATTGAGTGGATCTCCAACAGGTTGATCAGTAAGGTTGATTCCCGCGTGGACCAGCGGCCGTGGGCAATATGATGTCTGTATACTGCACCCCAACCGAGTAGACTGGCATCAGTGGTGAGGACCAACCTTCAACCGGGAGAAATGAACGGCCCCTGGAGAAGGAAGCTGCTCGAATCGACCAGAGAAGTGCTCGCCTGACTGAGGGTGTCAGGTAGAAGGTCATGTCCAGAGAAAAAGGGCTCCTGTCTTAGGCCATCAGGAGGGCCAGTTGCAGTGGCCAAAGGCGAAGTTGGGCGATTAAGCAATTTTAGGGAAAGACGTGTTTTCCGGTCCGCGCTGCCAGGTTCATTCACATCAAAGAAAACCAATAATCGATGTTTTGATCAAAATCTTCCTTTATTCTCCTCCTACGCGTTTCAGTGCCCACCTGGCACCTTCATCAGGGATCCCTTGGTACATCTCCACGTGCATGGAGCCGGTGGGAGTCCTGCAGCAGCCATCAGGATACTAACCTATGAGCCTTCAAACCAGTTGTGGGTCACACAACTGGAATAGGTGAGTGAATTGCCTTTTTCACCACTTTACGTCCTAGTGTCTAGTGATAAGGGCACTATTGCGCCTCTTGTCCCCCCCTCCTTTTTGTCTTTGAAGTTGGGCGATTGGAACAGCTTCTATCGCTGACACCATTTTCCCCAGGACTCGCATTCCAAAACGTATGGAATGTGAGAAGGGGCGAAGGAGAGTGCTATTGCATTGTTCCGAGGGAGGAAGACCAAGCCTCGCTACGTATTGAAAATCATGCCCAGGAAAGTGATCAGCGAAGACTGTCAGATTCACCAACCAACCTATAGTGTCTATGGTTATCTGGACACTTTCCGTGCAGGCCGGGGAAGAGGGGGCTTTGATTAGAGGGTCGTCCAGATAAGGCAGAACGACTACTCCTTTGGAATGAAGGATACTCATGGCGGCTGCCATGACCTTTGTGAAGACCCTTGTGCGGTAGCAAGACCGAAGGGCATTGAATTGGAAGTGACGATTGCGTACCGCGAAGCGTAGAAACTGTTGGAGAGCCTGAGCAATAGGCATATGAAGATATGCATATCATGTCTATAGAGGCAAGGAATTCCCCTTCCTCCATAGATGCAATGATGGAATGCAGGGACTCCATCCTGAAATGACGAATGCGAACGTATTTGTTCAGGTGTTTGAGGTCCAGAATGGGGTGTACCCAGCAGTCTTTGTTGGGGACCACGAAGAGGTTTGTGTAGAAACCTCTGAAACGCTTGGAGTCCGGTACGGGAACAATGACCCCCGCCTGTTGGAGCGAGTAGATTGCCTGGAAGAAGGCGCAACTTTCTTTTGTTGACTTTGGGGAGTTGGAGGGGAAGAAGTGGCATGGAGGGCGGGAGGTAAACTATGTAGTAACCGGAAGACACGAGATCTTTTACCCATCTGTCATCTGTGGCGGATAGCCAGACCTGACTGAAAAGCCGCCTACGATGGGAGTGTCTTCCGGAGAGAAGTGGGAGTCAAGAAGGGGACAACCGATGGGATCGGGACTCCTTGGGTCTAGACTGTCTCGACGTTGATTGCCAGGTGGAGTTTGTTTTCAAGGACGATTGTGTGGCTCTGTCTCATCGGGGAGGTCGAAAGCGCTCGAGAGGCGACCTATGAAGTTTGTTATCATCTGACAAACGCCCCTGTTGCATCCAAAAGGAGTTTGTCAAGAAGTTTGCCGAATAGTCGACGGGTGAGGTAAGGAAGGCCAGTGAGAGACTTTTTGAGGTCAGAATCTGAGCGCCATTGTCTGAGCCAAAGGGCTCTGCGGATAGCGATGGCATTAGAGGCAGTGTAAGCTGCACAAATGGCAGAGTCCAGGGAAGCCTGGATGAGGTAGTCTGCTGCCGTGGTTATCTGAGTGGTCAGGTCTGTGAGCTGTTGAGGGAGGTGAGAATCCTGTAAGGATTTTTGTAGAGTTTCAGCCAGACCATAAGTGCCTTAGAAACCCATACGGATACGAAAGAGGGCGAAAGGGAGGATCCCACCGCCTCAAAGGCCGAGCGTGTGAGTTGCTCCACCTGCCTGTCGGATCTGTGATAGAAGATCCGTCTGAAAGGGATAGTAAATTCTTTGCAGCGAGGAGGGATACTGGGGGATCAACCAGTGGGGAATCCACCCAGTCTCTGGAAAGTGCTGAGGCAAAAGGGTATCGTGCTTCGATGGCCTTGCGGCCACTGAAGCGCTTATCAGGTTTCTCCCTTTGTTTAGAAAAAATTGCCTGGAACTCAGCGTGGTCCACAAACATTTTTTGCAGGCATTTGGCCCTTTTGAAGGACACTGCGTCGTCCGATGTAGTGGGCGGGGGGTCGTCGACCTTTAGTGTGTGGTTAACAGCTGATATTAGGATGTCAATTGACGCCTGATCATCTGAAAAGTCTAGGTCCAACGAGACAACCAGGTCAGGTTTGGAATCACCATCCTAGAGCTCATCAGATAGGGCAGAGTATGGTCCCTGGTCTCGAGTGGGAGAAGCATGAGAACCTTGGGAAGAAACGGGTGACACATTTCTGTTTGACCTCTTTCTGACTGCGACCGTGGATGTGGCACGTGCTCTACTTTCTTATGATGGGCCCTCCAGCATGAGGTCATCTGTGTGTGCTCTTCCCTGACAGGCAGTGCAGCTTAGGGGGCGGCACTGCATGGCTTGGACCAGTTGGGACAGCTTTCCCATCGATTGCGAAAGGAATAATGCCCATTCCGGGGGCTCGGGGCACTGGATGTTATGTTGGCGGCGGAGGGCTCCTGGGATTTTGCGGGGTACAGGTCTGACAGTAAGGGGTGGTGCGGCTATGCGGGAAGTCCGAATGGCAGGTGACACAGGAGGTATAATAGACCGTATGGGATTTAGATTTCTTTGAGCCCTTTGAGGTCTGCATGTTCGTGAAGGCAAAGGGAGCTGCAGGGGGATAGATGTATTGAGAGCAGAGGAGCAACTAAGTGTAGCTGCAGCAGCAGTCTGTACTATTAAAGCTGACTATGCAGCCCTGCGCAGGGGGTCTAGTGTCTGCCTTACCAAGAGGGGAAGAACCCCTGATTGCGGACTGAAGGTCCTGTGTCCCGAGGAGACCCACGTGTGCTCCGGTATCTGTGCCAGCTTCCCGATGTGTGAGCGATCAGAGAGAGGTAGCTGGGGAAAAGCAGGGGAAAGTGGGAGCGCTCCGTCATAGCCAACGCTGAGCTCTTGTGTGGGCGCCAGCGCCGGGTGGAAAGAGCTCACACCTTGGGAGCAGTGTGGCTGTGCCAGGTCCTCTGTGTGTCATCTCAACCCAACCTGCGTTGTATGGGAGCCTGGGGAGCCCAGCGTCTGTGTGATTGATGCTGTGCTGATGCATAAGTTGCTGTTTAGGTCCAACTCAGAAGCAGGATGGTGCAGTCTTGTATGTCTACAACTCAGGCCCCTGTGATGGAGGCTGAGGAGAACCGGCCACCAGTCCGTGACACTAAAGATATTGGGGGTCTGCGAGAGGTGCAGAAGGGGATACGGGGAGGTGACACTCTGCGAACCCATCCATTGCTGGTTGTGGAAAATCGGTGCACTTAGGAGAAACGTCGCCCATAAAATCTACAAAAAAGTAGGCGCAACCCTGGTGGATGCAACGTCGCAGGAGGGTGTACATGGAGGCAACACTCCACGTTCCCGCCTGTTGGTGGTTTTGGGAGAGTGGTGCCCTTGCCCATCTAATATCTTGATGTGGAAAAAGATCCCGGGGAAAAAAAAGGATAAGTTAAAAATTAGATGTGCCTCCTACGGACTCTAAACTAAACCTGGTGTGGCCTGGCCCAGCCAGGGGTGAATACTGCAGAGGAGTTAACTTGTTTTCACATTTACTTAGTGTCAACCTCCTAGGGATAAGCAGCATAACACCCATGGTCCTGTGTCCCCCAATGAAGCAATAGAGAAAACTCAAAAACATGCAGTTCATGAAGGCTGAGTCTCTTGGTTTTCTAAGAATCTACTGCACCAACTGGTAAATTGTTTGACACGGTAATATAATTTATACCAAAAACAGTGAATAATCTGGTCATATTGGACTGCTATTATTTTGAACACTGCTGTAAAGTAATGTCGTTTTGAGATGGCTATGCATTATATATATTTTAGGGGGCTCTTTTGTAGCATCCACCCAAAAAGAAGTCATTGGCACATAGCTTAGGTGAGTGTGTTCTTGCACTGGGAGAGTAATTGTTTATAAATACACTGTAATTGAACTGTCTACATTTACAAACTGTACAATTGTGAATAAGAATAATATGTCATTTAAAATTAAAAGGTTTGTGGTATAAAGGGTCGTTCACACTGCATTTCTTTCAGTCAAAATAGGCTATTTTTTAAGCACAAGATGCTTCAGGGATATCTCTCCTTGATGCTGGCATTTTATAAACATTTTGTAAGTTCGTACAACGTTTTATTTTAGCGTTTTGTTTTATTTTCTGCAAAAGTTGTTTTAACATCATTTAGACAAGTCTTTTTTACACAGAAATGAACTGGTAATTTTTTGGTGTTATTTAGAGCACTTTTTACATCCATCTCATGGACAAAGCTGCTGAAAAAAATTCCGGAAAAACACGCAGTGTAAATATACCGCAAGCACTGAATATATTTTACACAGTAAGGCTGCGTTCACACATTTGCGTATTTTGCTGCGCTTTTTGCCATGTTTTTCGGCCGTGCAAAAAAGCGCAACAAAATACGCAGGGGCTTTCACACACTGAGCTTTCTTTACTCCAGAAAGCGCAGTGATGTCACAGAGGGGAGGAAGAATCCTGCCACAGAGGGGAGGAGGAAGCAGGATTCTCCCTCCCCTCTGTGACATCACAGGGAGAAAACGCAGGAGCAGCTGCGTAAAGCATTGACATCTCAATTCTTTACGCAGCTGCGCTTTCTCCCTGAAAACGCACTGCGTATTTTTGCGCAATGTCTGCACTGCAAAGTGAATTTCACACTCACTTTGCTGGCAGACAAAAGGCACATTGCGCATTTTGAAAAGCGCGCGTAAAAAAGCGCAGCAAAATACGCAATGTGTGAATGCAGCCTAAAGCTACAGACTTTACGGAAAATAAGCATTGAGTTATGTCTAATATGTACCCTTCCTCAGTCGGACACAAAATGTAGCGCACAATGAATTAACTCCCCCCTTGTAAATGTCAATATGTTAACATTTTAATTTTATCTCTTGGCACAATAAACATTTCAAAAGGTTATCCAGGTAAATTTGGTAACAAACGAACTAAAGATACACAGGAATTGTGCTAATTGTTTTTTTTTTTGTATTTAACAAGAACAATGTTGACATTATTGGCTCAGTTTTTCTGGGTTGATACTGAAGCTTAGCTGATGAGGACTGGATGGGTTTATTACTATTAATCCTCTTTGCCCAGGTTCACAGTGTGCAGTTTTGGAATAAGTGAATATAAGGTGGGTCATACACCTATCTCCATATCATGTCACTGTAAAAACAGCAATGATGACGTTATATACTTAAATACTCACCATGAGGACTTGAAAAACTAGGTGTCGGAACCATTGTAATTCCAAGGGAGGAAGGGGACTGAGTGGGACCAAACGATGCAGGAGAAGGTGCCCTTAATGCTCCGCTCGGAGAACTTTGCAAGTTCCCTAAAAGGGAAAGATGGGTTATATGTAATGCTGTCAATGCAGAATCAGCAATTCATTAATTAAGCTCTGCAGAAGCTAAATACCCTCCATCACAATCTTTACAGCTATCCCTGCCAGTTAGTTATTAACAGGTAAATCTGCATTTAACGTTCTATCCACCCTACATTAATTTTTGTTGTAAAAGTAGTGTCATTAATTTTCTCTTGTTAAAGCAGTCATTATACTAAGCAATAAAAGGTTTACACACCCTAATTCCCCCTTTTTAGGAAGGTTTGTGATGTTATCATTTAATCGTAACAGGACTAAATACTAAAAGTGTGTCCAAAGATTGCCAACACTAATGTTGGCAATAAGAGCAGCAGCACAAGAGTCAGTTGGAGATGGAAACAAAACATTGTAGAGGCTCACCTGGTGATTGAGAATGCATCATTACCGGGGAAGGAGTGACAGTGTTATGGTAAGAAGACGGAGGAGAAGTAAGAGGATAAGCACCAGATGTTCCAGGCTGCTTTGCAAACTGTTAATGGGAGATACAGGAAGACAAAGTTAAACTTCTCACTGTGAATTATACTGTAAGTGCACTTCAAAGGGTACTTTTTCCCACCTGTATATAGAGGCATGCAAAAGGGTATTTGCATCCTATAAAGGGATGACATTTCTTTATGGTGTGCCATGACCATTGTAAATACAGTTAGTGACCTATGAGACTACCACCGATCCTGAGAAAGCAGATTGTAGTGCCAATTTAACCATGCGATCCATTACTGTTATTTTTTTTTCCTGCATAGCAGCACCAAGACACTTGCTGCACGTGGGAACTGACGTACAGTGCCATTCATGGGAAGTGCAGGAAAATGGTGCTCGCTGCACATCTGGGAAGAAACAAAAACAGCACTGCAGCTACTAATTCTTTGGATTGTAGGGTCCCAGAATTAAAGAGGTTGTCCACTACTTTGCCAACACCTACTTGTTTCCCATGTTTGGCCCATTTAAATAAAAAGAAAAAAAACTTAGGCTAGTTTCACAATGCAGATTTTCCCTGATCAGGGTTCATCAGGTTTTGTGTGCCAAAACCAGGAGTGAGACCGGCAGGAAAAAGTATAATAATTGAATGATTGACACCTGTTTTGGGTTTTGGAGTCACTCCTGGTTATGGCACACAAACCTGATGAACCCTGATCAGGGAAAAAAGAATTTTTGTGTACGCACCGTAAAATCCTTTTCTCTTAACCTCAAATTAGGAGACACAGGACCATGGGTGTTATGCTGCTGTCCACTAGGAGGTGACACTAGGCAGAATCTGGAAAAGATTAATAGTGGCTCCTCCTCTGCAGTATACACCCCTGGAGCAGGCACTGCCTTAACTAGTTTTGTGCTAAAGCAGTAGGAGCAACATAGCATTGATAACAGCCTAATAACGCCTGTTCTAAGGCAACTATATGCAGCAATGTTTGCCATGAGGTAATTATGTACAAACTCAAGAACACTGAGAACTCACATGGCCCGAAACGGGCAACAGGGCGGGAGCTGTGTCCCCCAATTAGAGGCTAAGAGAAAAGGATATTACGGTGAGTACACAAATATCTCCTTTTCTCCTTCGCCTCATTGGGGGGACACAGGACCATGGGACGTCCTAAAGCAGTCCCTGGGTGGGAACAGCAATGGAATGACCTTGACTAAAGACAGGCCCCTACAGGTGGGCTACTGACGCTTGCAGGGCCAGTCTACCCAGGCTTGCATCTGCTGATGACTGGGTATGGACTCTATAGTGTTTTGTAAACGTGTGTAGGCTAGTCCAAGTGGCCGCCTTACACACTTCTTGTGCTGACGACTGGTGCCGAATAGCCCAGGAGGCCCCTACCGCACGGGTAGAGTGTGCCTTCATACCGTCCGGAATAGGTACATTTTTGAGCCTGTAGGCATCCTGAATTGTGGATCTGATCCACCTAGCCAAAGTAGTTCTCGTAGCTGGTGTGCCTCTGCAGCTGCCTTCTGTCAGAATGAAAAGCGAATCCAACTAACGAAATGGCGCTGTCCTAGACACATATACTCAGTGCCCTGACAAGGTCCAGCGTATGCAGCGTCTTTCAATTTGATGCACTGGCGCTGGACACAGTGATGGCAAGATAATTTCCTCATTGATATGGAAAGTGGATACCACCTTTAGAAGGAAGGATGGAACCGTACGTAGAACAACCTTATCCCGGTGAAAAACCAGAAAAAGGGATCTCCAGGAGAGTGCTGGCAGTTCTGACACTCTGCGGAGGGATGTGATTGCAACAAGAAACACTACCTTCTGGGATAGAAAGCGGAGCGCAATTTTCCTAATGGGTTCAAAAGGTGGTTCTTGCAATGCTGACAACACTAAGTTGAGATCCCACGTGTCCTGCGGTCTTCTGTATGGGGGATCTTTAAGAAATGTCTTTACCTGCGGTTTCACAGCTAGGCATTGCTAAAACAGCACAGAGAGCTGAGACCTGGCTCTTTAGCGAATTTAGAGACAGTCTGTTATCCAGGCTCGACTGTAAAAAACAAAGTACCCTGGGTAGTGAAAATGGCAGTGGTTCATTTAGCGATGCGCACCAGGAAAAGAAAGCTTTCCAGGTACGGTAGTAAATCCTAGCTGAGGTCGGCTTTCGCGCTCTGATCATGGTCCGAATTACCTCTTGCGAGAAACCTGCGTTATTTAAAATCCAGGTTTCTTGGGCCATGCCGTCAAATTCAGGGCCCTTAATTCTGGTGGACGAATGGACCTGGAGACAGAAGATCTGGACTATATGGCAGCCACCACGGCACATCTGCTGTGAGCTGCACGATGTCTGGGTACCAAGCGCGTCTGGGCCAGTCTGCCGCGACGAGGATGACTGGTACCCGCAGAGGCGGGAATATGTACAGCAGTTGGAAACTGTGTCCAATCCTGCACTAGAGCATCCGCCCCTATCGACTGTGGATATTGTGACCTGGCCATGAAGGTGGAGACTTTCGCGTTGAGCCGTGATGCCATGAGGTCCACATCCAGATTCCCCCAGCGCTGGCAAATTTGTTGAAAAACGTCGGGATGCAGGGGCCACTCTCCTGAATCTACGCTCTGTCGACTGAGGTAGCCTGCTTCCCAATTATCCACTCCTGGAATGTGTACCGCTGACAGGACTGATCCCGTCGATTCCGCCCAATGAAGGATGTGTCGCACTTCCTGCATTGCCTGGACACTGCGGGTTCCGCCTTGGTGATTGACATATGCCTCGGCCGTGGCACTGTCTGCTTGAATCCTGATGTGAGCCCACGCCAGGTATCGATGGAACGCTTGTAATGCTAAGTAGATGGCTCGCATCTCCAGAATGTTGATCGGCAGTCTTGCTTCTCTGTCGACCATTTTCTCTGTGCTCTGTGGTGTAGCTACACTGCACCCCATCCGGTCAGGCTTGCATATGTGGTCAGTATTTTCCAATGCTCCAGGAGAAATGACTTCCCCCTTGTCAGCGACCCCAGCTGTAGCTACCAATGCAGCGACAGCTTGGTTGTCGCCGATAGGCGGAACCTCTTGTCCAGGGAAACAGAGTCCTTGTCCCATGCCTTGAGCATGGCTATTTGAAGAACTCTGAGATACCACTTCTATCGCCGCTACCATCCTGCCTAGAACTCTCATGGTAAACCTGAAGGATAGAGGTGCAGGGTGAAGTAGGTCGCGAACTCCCTGACGGAGTGCTTGTGCTTTCTCCCCTGGGAGTATCACCAGCCCTCTGGCAGTGTTGAACTGCATGCCCAGGAAGATTAGTGATTGACTTGAGACCGGTGATGACTTGTGTAGGTTGACCAACCAGCCGAGTGTGCGTAGTGTGTCTACCGTGATGGCAACGCTGCGTTCGCAATTCTTGAAGGTCTGAGCCTTGACAAGTAGATCGTCCAGGTATGAGAGAACGACTATCCCTCTGGAGTGTAGAATGGTCATGACGGCCGCCATGACCTTGGTGAACACTCTGGGAGCCGTGGCCAGCCCAAAGGGCAGAACCACGAACTGGTAGTGATCCTGACCTATTGCGAAGCGCAGGAACCGTTGATGCACAGAGGTGATCGGTATATGCAGGTAAGCATCTTGTATGTCTATGGAAGCGAGAAACTCTTCTCATTCCATGGATGCTATTATGGACCGGAGAGACTCCATGCGGAATAGTCATATGCAAACAAATTTGTTTGGTCGCTTCAAGTCCAGTACGGGTCTAACCCTGCCTCCTTTTTTGGGGACTATGAACAGATTGGAGTAGAATCCTTGAAACCGTTCATCTGATGGAACTCCTGTTTGTAACAGTGAGTCGACCGCCTGAAAAAAGGCTCGGGACTTGTCTGGCGTTTGTGGTGGTAACGAGAGAAAAAAACGATTGGGTAGTAGGGATGTAAACTATCTTGTAACAAGAGGACACCAGCTCCTTGACCCACCTGTCTTCTATAATAGGCAGCCAAATTCGCTGAAAGCGTAAAGTCTGCTGCCTACCCGTGAGGCGTCGTCTGATACTAAAGAGTCATGCTGAGGAGGACCTATTGGGCTTAAACCCCTTAGTTTTTGCCTGACGCGACCTTGACTGTCAGGCCTTGTTCGATCTCTGATTCGACCGTGAAATGTCTCTACGCGGCGAACGGCTCCACGCTTGCTGCGGTTGCGACGCGGACCAGCCGGACGAATTCCGAAAGGATCTAAATCGTATTTGCTGACGCTGATTCAAACTGCGTTTTGATTTCTGTTGGGGAAGAGACGTGCTCTTACCCCCTGTGGCATTCGATATCAGTGTATCCAATTTCTCCCTGAACAGCCGTCCACTGAGATACGTGAGGGACTTTTTGGAGACTGCATCAGCCTTCCATTACCCGTAACCAAAGGGCACACCTGATCATGATGGCGTTCGAAAGCTGCTACCTCCGCACAATTTGCGGAGTCCAGAGCTGCATGCATCAAATAATCTCCCACCACCGATATCTGTATCGCCTGATCCGCCAGCACAACATCTGTTGATCGGAGGGCAGTATGGGTCGCTCAGGTCATGATAGCTTTGGTTGCCCAGACTGACGCGAATGCCGGTGCTAAAGATGAAAAGATGACCCTGACGCCTCAAAAATGGAATGAGCCATCTGTTCTACCTGACGATCTGTTGCATCCTTTATGGATGAACTGTTCGGCAGCGACATCAGCGTCTGTGCTGCCAGCCTAGAAACTAGTGGGTCTACTTCCGGTGCGTCAGCCAATTTTTGGTGACCTCCTGTAAACACGGGTAATGAATGTGCCTCTAGTGATTTGCGGTTGCCAAATCTCTTTTCGGGATGTAAGCGATGTTTTTGAAGAATCGCTTTGAATTCGGGGTGATTAGAAAAATATTCATGTGGTTTTCTGGCCCTTTGAAAGGCTATCTTATGCTGTGGAACATCCGGGGTAGGATCAGATATGTCCAACACCTGATTGATGGACGTGATTACATCCTCCACTAATGCTGCGGTGCCTAGAGCGTCCAAATCTATGGACATCTCTTTATCCAGCTCTGACCTGGAATCACCGATGCCCTCAGAGCCCTGAGGGTCACTCTGCCTGTCTCTGGCCGGGGATGACCTGGAACTGTGAGATGATGCTGGGGATTGTGACCTATGAGTCCGCTTGTACCCTGCTCTGACTGTGGATGGACCTGGATCAGCCAAGCGCTGTACCGACTGATTATCTTGCTGCAAAAAGGACGCCGCGGCTATGGACGCGGAACGACCCTGCAGTGGCTGGAGCAATGTGGAGGACAGCTTGTCTATGGACTGCGACATAGATTGTGACATTGTTTGGGACATAACAATAGCCAATTCCGGCATAGTAACAGGAGCTTACGTATTCGCCGTGGTTATTGGGGCCTCTGGCTCGCTGGCTTGGGCGCAGTCCTGGCAGTGCGAGGACATGCATCCGCTGGAGAGCGAGGCCCTGCAAGCTGTGCATGAGGCATAATAAGAGCTATACGCCGTGGTTCTCTTAGTTCTGGAGCCTGGCATAGTTAACACAATACCGGCTGGTTTAGAAATAAAGGGCCACCGCAGAGGGGAAAACCACTGTTTGCATCTTACCCAGTCTACTGACGTGTGTCCTCTCGATATGCAGCGTCCGGTGCCCCCCAGAGACTGATGGTCTTCTTAGGATCTCCCCCTCTTTCCTCTGGATATATACAGCTGCCTGCCGGCTGTAATGGCCGCCGGAAGATTACTGGGTGCGGCAGACTGAGGGATGAAGGCGAGGGGTGGAGCGAGCAGGACAATAGAAAGCCTGAGGTTAACTGTGTCCTGCAGGCTCTGTTTCGTCCCTCCCAGGATGCTGGCTGCGTCATCGGCAGGGTGGGGACAGAGGCAGTGGCTTCGGACTAGGCCGAAGCCGCAGCCTAAATTTGAAATTGCGGCCGAAAATGGTTCCAGGTCGGCGCTGGACCGGAACTGCGCCGGACCCCACCAGATCCCCTGGACTGATATTAGGTGGAATGGAGGGATCCCCGCATGGGCTCCATAGCCCTTGTGCCCCTGTAATCCGCCCACTTCTGTCTGTGAGGCTGTTGCTGCAGGGGCACAGCTGCCTGTGCCCCTGATCCGCACCATCCTGTCCCCCTGCAACTTCCCCGGCCCCATCACAACAACACTGTGTGTCCTGGAGCTGCTGCAGCAATGTCTTGCCGGCTGCGGTTACTGGAACGTCTTCTTCTAGCTGGGGCTGTTGCAGTGCTGGAGCCTGAGCCTACCTGCGGTGCCTCACCTAAGGGACCCGATGAGGTGATTAGGGAGGTATGCTGCTGTCCACCGTCAGAGGGCTCCTGCTCCGCCTCGACCTCAACCCAGAGACCCCAACAGTGGTGACCCGGGAAAGGAGGACCATCGTCTCATCTTCAATCCAGCACCCCAACATTGTGATGCCGAGGAAGGAGTGGCATGTGGTGCGACCTCTTAACTTCAACCAGGCGCCCTCAAAAGTGGGGGGCAGAGGAAGGAGCATGCCGGGAGTCTCTCCAGAGATCCACTTTTCATCCTCTTGAAAGAAAAAATTCAAAAGTAAAAAAATTTTAAGAAAAATAAGATGTAAGTGTTCCTCCTAACGACACTAAGCAAAAACTGGTTAAGGCAGTGCCTGCTCCAGGGGTGTAGACTGCAGAAAAGGAGCCACTGTTAATCTTTTCCAGATTCTGCCTAGTGTCGCCTCCTAGTGGACAGTAGCATAACACCCATGGTCCTGTGTCCCCCAATGAGGCGAAGAAGAAACGGCAGTGTCAAACCAGCCTTGTACTCAGATTGTCACATCACGCAAGCCCTGTTTAATCACCGTTGGCTTCCATCTCTCCACCATTGGACATGTAACCGGAAGTGAACTAACAGCTGCAGCTCTGAATTCCTGGTGATTTGTTGGAACGTGGGGAGAAGCAGGTGGTGACTGGATGCAGGGTTTATGTGACTGGCAAATTAAAAAACCCTGCACACTCAACCGTCATGATGCAAAAAAAGGTGCAATTTATTTAAAGCAACATGAACAGAGAAGTGGATAAATCCCACCCTCTTTTCTGTTCACTTTTCTTTTAATAAACGTCCTTTTTTTTGCATCATGATGTTGAGTGTGCAGGGTTTTCTACTTTATACATATTTTAATTGAACCTGTACACTAGCACCTCTGAAAATTTTGAATGGTGTGCACACCTTTCCTTATTATTGGGCTCATGTGACTGATAACCTCACATGAGCGTGGGGAACACAAGCACCGGCACCACTGGAAAAACAGCAGCATGAGAGGAAACTGTACTTTTATATCTGAAAGTGAACAAACTAGGAGAATGAGAAGGGATTGTACAATTAGTGGACAACCCTTTTAAGAATGTGAGTGATCCATGTAGTAAGGGCTTATCCTAGAAGTAAATTGGAATACCCTTTTAAGAGTATGTGCTCACAAAGTAAATGAAATCTACTTCACAAACACATTCAAAATGGGTTAACGATATGCAGCGGATTTTCTAATCACAGCTTGGTATCTCTGCTTTGGATTGTTGCAAATAGTGAAATCTGTGACCGCATTCAGATACTGGAATATTAGATGTCAGAGACCTGCACATACAATATCCTGAATGACCTGACAGCCATAGACTGCCATGTGACTGTCAGGGTGTGCTGGGAACAATTGTTTAAAAACAGGAGAATTGCTGCAGGCAACGGACAGCGAATATAGAATTTCAGGCTTGATATATCACAGAGAGTGAACATTTTGACAATAGAGGCAGCAAGAAAGGAAACTTGAAATGCCCTAAAGAAAAAAAAAAAGGTAACGCTTTCAATCACGTGATAGGAAGTTATTTTTATACTCCCACTAGTAAAAAGGCCCGATGCAATTGCATCGGGAGCGCGGTGAAATGAATTGTGTGTATACAGGCGGGTCAGTGGGTAGCAGAGTATACAGGCGGCTCTGTGTGTAGCAGAGTATGCAGGCGGCTCTGTGGGTAGCAGAGTATACAGGCGGGTCTGTGGGTAGCAGAGTATACAGGCGGCTCTGTGGTAGCAGAGTATACAGGCGGCTGTGGGTAGGAGAGTATACAGGCGGCTCTGTGGGTAGGAGAGTATAGAGGCGGCTCTGTATGTAGCAGAGTATAGAGGCGGCTCTGTGGGTAGCAGAGTATACAGGCGGTTCTGTGGTAGCAGAGTATACAGGCGGCTCTGTGGGTAGCAGAGTATAGAGGCGGCTCTGTGGGTAGCAGAGTATAGAGGCGGCTGTGTGGGTAGCAGAGTATACAGGCGGCTCTGTGGGTAGGAGAGTATAGAGGCGGCTCTGTGGGTAGCAGAGTATACAGGCGGCTGTGTGGGTAGGAGAGTATACAGGCGGCTCTGTGGGTAGGAGAGTATAGAGGCGGCTCTGTATGTAGCAGAGTATAGAGGCGGCTCTGTGGGTAGCAGAGTATACAGGCGGTTCTGTGGGTAGCAGAGTATACAGGCGCTCTGTGGGTAGCAGAGTATAGAGGCGGCTCTGTGGGTAGCAGAGTATGGAGGCGGCTCTGTCGGTAGCAGAGTATGCAGGCTGCTCTGTCGTAGCAGAGTATGCAGGCTGCTCTGTCGGTAGCAGAGTATGCAGGTTGCTCTGTCGGTAGCAGAGTATGCAGGCGGCTCTGTGGGTAGCAGAGTATAGAGGCGGCTCTGTGAGTAGCAGAGTATAGAGGGGGCTCTGTGGGTAGCAGAGTATAGAGGCGGCTGTGTGGGTAGGAGAGTATAGAGGCGGCTCTGTGGGTAGCAGAGTATAGAGGCGGCTCTGTGGGTAGCAGAGTATACAGGCGGTTCTGTGGGTAGCAGAGTATAGAGGCGGCTGTGTGGGTAGCAGAGTATAGAGGCGGCTCTGTGGTGGAGGGTGAGGAGAGAAGCGGCTTTGTGGTGGAGGGTGAGGAGAGAAGCGGCTCAGTGATGGAGGGGTGAGGAGAGAAGCGGCTCAGTGGTGGAGGGGTGAGGAGAGATGCGGCTCAGTGGTGGAGGGGTGAGGAGAGAAGCGGCTCAGTGGTGGAGGGGTGAGGAGAGAAGCGGCTCAGTGGTGGAGAGGTGAGGGAGAACGGGTCTGTGGTGGAGGGGTGAGGAGAGAAGCGGCTCTGTGGTGGAGGGGTGAGGAGAGAAGCGGCTCTGTGGTGGAGGGGTGAGGAGAGAAGCGGCTCTGTGGTGGAGGGGTGAGGAGAGAAGCGGCTCTGTGCGGAGCGGTGAGGAGAGAAGCGGCTTTGTGGCGGAGGGGTGAGGAGAGAAGCGGCTCTGGCCTGGAGCGGTGAGGAGAGAAGCGGCTCTGGCCTGGAGGGGTGAGGAGAGAAGCGGCTCTGGCCTGGAGGGGTGAGGATAGAAGCGGCTCTGTGGTTGAGGGGTGAGGAGAGAAGCGGCTCTGGCCTGGAGGGGTGAGGAGAGAAGCGGCTCTGGCCTGGAGGGGTGAGGAGAGAAGCGGCTCTGGCCTGGAGGGGTGAGGAGAGAAGCGGCTCTGGCCTGGAGGGGTGAGGAGAGAAGCGGCTCTGGCCTGGAGGGGTGAGGAGAGAAGCGGCTCTGGCCTGGAGGGGGAGGAGAGAAGCGGCTCTGGCCTGGAGGGGTGAGGAGAGAAGCGGCTCTGTGGTGGAGGGGTGAGGAGAGAAGCGGCTCTGGCTGGAGGGGTGAGGAGAGAAGCGGCTCTGGCCTGGAGGGGTGAGGAGAGAAGCGGCTCTGGCCTGGAGGGGTGAGGAGAGAAGCGGCTCTGGCCTGGAGGGGTGAGGAGAGAAGCGGCTCTGTGGTGTGAGGGGTGAGGAGAGAAGCGGCTCTGTGGTTGAGGGTGAGGGAGAAGCGGCTCTGGCCTGGAGGGGTGAGGAGAGAAGCGGCTCTGGCCTGGAGGGGTGAGGAGAGAAGCGGCTCTGGGCTGGAGGGGTGAGGAGAGAAGCGGCTCTGGCTGGAGGGGTGAGGAGAGAAGCGGCTCTGGGCTGGAGGGGTGAGGAGAGAAGCGGGTCTGGGCTGGAGGGGTGAGGAGAGAAGCGGCTCTGGGCTGGAGGGGTGAGGAGAGAAGCGGCTCTGGGCTGGAGGGGTGAGGAGAGAAGCGGCTCTGGGCTGGAGGGGTGAGGAGAGAAGCGGCTCTGGGCTGGAGGGGTGAGGAGAGAAGCGGCTCTGGGCTGGAGGGGTGAGGAGAGAAGCGGCTCTGGGCTGGAGGGGTAAGGAGAGAAGCGGCTCTTGGCTGGAGGGGTGAGGAGAGAAGCGCTCTGGGCTGGAGGGGTGAGGAGAGAAGCGGCTCTGGGCTGGAGGGGTGAGTAAAGAAGCGGCTCTGGGCTGGAGGGGCATCCGATTGGTCCAGGACACCGAGTCCTGGGCAATTGGATAGGCGTGCTGTGTTTACAACACAGCTCCCAATCCGCTTGCAGGGGCGGCGGCGGCCAATGGGAGTGAGCGGGGCGTGTGAGGCTTTGGAGGCAGAGACGCCCCGCTCACTCCCATTGGCTGGCGCCGGGCACAGGACGATGTCAGTGGGTTGAGGCAGGCGGCCACAGGCCCTAAACCGCAAGTCCAGCAGCAGCGAGGCCCCAGCGGTGAGCGAGGGGCGGAAGGTACCGGCGGCATATGGGCAGCGTCGACTTTGTGGCGGGGCCAAGGGTTGGCAGGATGGTGGTGTGAGGTAGTGCGGCTGCGGCTCGCGATGACGCAAGCGTCATCGCTCGCAGTGCCACAAAGGATTATGGGATTCGGCTTCAACGGGCGAATCCCAAACTGGTGATTATATAAGTAGATATGTGTATAAACTGTATATGTACATCTATCTATATATGTGTATATACAGTATATGTACATCTATCTTATATGTGTATATACTGTATATCTATATATGTGTTGTGTATATAGTGTATATGTATATGTGGGTATATAGTGTATGTCTGTGTATATACTGTATATCTATATGTGAGTATACACTGTATATCTATGTATATGTGTATATACTGTATATCTATGTATGTGTATATACTGTGTATCTATCAATATGTGTGTATATAGTGTATATCTACATGTATATATGTGTATATACTGTATATGTATGTGTGTGTATATACTGTATATGTATGTATATATGTGTATATACTGTATAGCGATATGTGTATATACAGGATATCTATATATGTACATACTATATATCTCTATATATATATGTGTATATAAACTATATCTACATCTATATATGTGAAAATACTGTATATGTATATGTATCTGTGTGTTATTACTGTGTATGTATATATGTGTGTATATACTGTATATGTACATCTATGTATATATGTGTATATAGTGTATATGTATCTGTGTGTATATAGTGTATATCCAAGTGTATATGTAGATACTGTATATGTATATATATATGTATAGATGTGTATATACTGTATATGTATATATGTGTATATAGTGTATATCTATCTGTGTAAATACTGTATATGTATATATGTGTGTATAGACTGTATATGTGCATGTATGTATATATATGTGTATATACGCTATATGTATATGTGTTTATATACAGTATATCAATTAATATAATGTGTATATAGTGTGTATCTATGTGTATATACAGTATATCAATATATTTATGTGTATATAAGGCATGTGTAGATACTCTATATCTATATGTGTGTGTTGAAATAGTGTATATGTATATAGAGTGTATGTATATAGAGTGTATGTATGTATATAGAGTGTATGTATGTATATAGAGTGTATGTATGTATGTATATAGTGTATGTATATAGTGTGTATGTATATAGTGTGTATGTATATAGAGTGTATGTATGTATATAGTGTATGTATGTATATAGTGTATGTATGTATATAGTGTATGTATGTATATAGAGTGTATGTATGTATATAGAGTGTATGTATGTATGTATATAGAGTGTATGTATGTATATAGAGTGTATGAATGTATATAGAGTGTATGAATGTATATAGAGTGTATGTATGTATATAGAGTGTATGTATGTATATAGAGTGTATGTATAGAGTGTATGTATGTATATAGAGTGTATGTATGTATATAGCGTGTATGTATGTATATGTGTATGTTGTGCTGCTGGTTAGGTCGTCCTGTGTGTGGGGGGATTTTTGTCCCCTGTGGTGTCTCTCCCCGGATCTCCTCTCTGTCTCTCAGCTGCTGTGTGTGGGGGGGGGAGGTGCAGGGTGTGGGGACCGTACATAGCACCGTCTGAAAAGTTTGAATGGTGTCCACACCTTTTCCCTTGTTATTGGCCTGCATGTCTGAACCCTCACATGGGTGGGACTCCCAAGCCTGGATCATGAAAAAGCAGGCATGCAGAGAATGTACTGTTATATTGAATGGAACAAACTAGACATGAGCAAATTGTACAATTTGCACTTGTTAAGTGTGAGTGATCGAGCAGTAAGGGCTTAGAGTAATTGGAGTTTTTGGTTGTGCGCCACAAAGGTTGAGGGGATCTTTCACAGCTTCGATGGGTGTTACATCTGAGCGGTCTAATACAGTTTGTACTGCTGTTTGGTTGTTGCAATGGAATCTGGCCGGATGAATGGATTTAGATGCAGGAGACCGCACTACTTCCTAATGACCTGACAGCTGACTCCTGTGACTGTAGTGTGGGGGTTGTTTAACCAGAGGTGCGCAACTGACGGATAGTTTCAGGCTTGTAACTACAGCAGTGCAATCATTGCAGAGGCAGCAAAAAAGGAAACTTGAATGCTGGAACAAAAAAACGGAATTCCAATACTGATAGGAAGTTATTTATAATCATATCCAGCAAGGTAAAATTCCTGAAATTCCCAGAGTCTACCGCTATTAGACTGCTGGCTGACAAACTACCAGTGTTTAGTCATATACAGAAATTACCTGCTGTGCCTGAGGCTGAAATTGGGATATTAAAGAATCCATCATATCAACCCCAATAGGTGAAGGTGGATTGTCATCTTCAGTAACAGATCGTCGCCTTGCATCCTGATTGCTGTCCACAAACATGTTTAAAAATGTCTGAAAAAGAAGGGAACTAAGTAAATCTAACGTCATCTTACAATAAAACATAAAGCAAAAGAATAGGAGTCTGCACACATTGGAAGCAGCAATGTGAACTGCGACCAATCCCACCAAAAACATGACAAACCAATGCAAAAACCGTATAAGTGTCACACAAAAGGCGCTCTGCTGTAAAAATGATAAATAGCCAGTGCCGTGACAAAAAACAGGGCCTTTTGGTTTATACGTTTTTGCAAAAAACGTACAGTAAGCTGCCTCACCAACTTCACGGTGGGCCCTGGTAGAGACAGTCCTAACACTGTCCCTAGATGCTACGTTAAAAACCTGCCTGTGTGTACATACCTCTGGGCAGGGCGCGGGAGAGCACAGGAAAATCTCACCTTGTAAGGCTGTGTGGCTGGCAGCTCTGTGTGCAGACTTCATAGGGGAGGGGCAGGTGCCTCCAATTTCTGCTGTACCAGCAGGGGTAAACATGAAGCCAAAGAATATGAGTCTGCACACATTGGAAGCAGCAATGTGAACATCTAGGGACAGAGTTAGGACTGTCTCTACCAGGGCCCACCGTGAAGTTGGTGAGGCAGCTTACTGTACGTTTTTTGCAAAAACGTATAAACCAAAAGGCCCTGTTTTTTGTCACGCACTTACTATTTATAATTTTTACGCAGAGCGCCTTTTGTGTGACACATACAGTTTTTGCACTTGTTTTACAATAAAACATACACAAATTTAAATATTATAGCAGCAACACAACGATGGTGTCTAAGGCCATTTTTGCACAGCCATTCTCTTTAGACTACAAAGCTTTGTAGCAGGCTAGCCAAGGCTAATATTAGATTAAAATATAGCAGCAAAATACACCAATTATTCCCACCTTTAGACCTGGCGCAGGATAAAAGCCTTCAACAATTTTGCTGTTATCAAAGAGACTGTAGGCTCCATCACGTATAGCCACTACTCCCCTGCTCTTACAGTAGATGTCTATACAATACATGTTTCTGAAGGCCAAACGAATGTGCGTAGGTGACTGAGGAAGTATAGAAAAGCACTGGTATGCAGTATTTATCCGCTGTGTAAGTCCTAGCATCGGCACGGTTGGAAGCTTGTTGATGGCATTTAAAGGAGCTTGAGTATCAAACAGTACCTAATCAAAGGAAGAAAGGAAACTGGTCAATTGCTGTTATCAAGTCACAACTGATAGAACATATAATGCAATACTGCAATTAAACCCCAATAACAGACCACTTCTGGCTACATTTTAATATAGTGATAAAATACACACCCACATAAACAATTATGGCTTAGTAACCTAGATTTAGTGCAACTCTATTCTGTTTATTTATTACTCTACAGAGAATTGGATCAAACCAGAGAAAAGGCTAATATCTACAGAACCTGTATGGGAACACCCAAACATGGCCAGGTAAAAAAAACACGTTTTCGATATATTTTTCTTACTACACTTGTATAGATTTGTGTAAATCCTCTTTCACATCTGCAATTCTGCCTGTTAGCGGCAGATCTGACAGCTTTGCGGCATCTGCCGCGTAACAGCCGACTTGCAGCAAGCCCCATTCATTCTCCGCGCAAAAAAAAAAAAAAAAAAAAAAAAAAAGATCATGTATACCAAGATTGGAGAGAGGGGGGCAGATGATGCGGGAGATCATATGTACCAGGATGGGGGGGGGGGGGGGGAAGGGTGATCATATATACCTGGATGGGGCAGGGTGATCATGTATACCCGGATGTGGGAGGTGGGCGAAAAGTTGGGTTAAGAAAATAACATATACCAGAATTGGGATGGGGGAATTATATACACCAGGATGGGGGAGTGATCCTATATACCAGGATAAGAGGGGGAATCATGTACCAGGATGGGAGATCCTGTACCAGGATGGGAAGCATATATACCTGGACAGGGCCCATGATGGGGACATTAGAACAGAACTTGGGGACATAACCCCATAGCAGTCTCATCAGTAGATTTTGCCTCCTCCCTCACCAATAACAGTGTGTCATGACCTCATTTTTTTTTCCCCTAACTCCCTCCTCTAAAATCTGAGTGCCTCTTATGGTCCAAAATCTAAAATGAGTGGTGAAAAAAAATTCTGAAGTCTTTAACGAAAAAGAATTGCGCTTTTTAGCGCCATTTTCCGCGACTCATAGCATTCTCATTTTTCAGGATCCGGGGCTGTTATTTTTTGCAGCTTGAGCTGACATTATTAAACATCGTATACCATTTTTAGGCGGATGCAAGATTTCCATCACCTGTTATTGCGTTTTATCGAAATGCTGTGGCACCAAAGAAAATAATTTAGACTTTTCTCCCGCTACGCAGTTTACAGCTCTGATTAATTGAATTTTACATTTTGATAGATCGGGCATTTCTGAACGTAGAGATACCAAATATGTGGGGTGGGTTTTGGGGGTGGGGGGAATTTTTATAGTTTTAGTTTATTTTAGTTGGCCCCTCAACTCTGCAGTGCTCCCAATTGATTGTGCAGCAAGGATCTGAACAGCACAAAAGATAATTGGGTAAAGTAGTTCAATGCAGTATGTGCTGAATATTATCAACTATTATTATGTTCTATTAAATAGATTGATTTTGTATCATAATAATGATTGAAAGACTTATCTTAACATTGTACTACAATAAATTTAAGACTTAAAAATATGCCGTGTACGAAGGAGTCCGAGTCAGGGAAATTGAAGAGCCAGGGTCGGTGGTTTGGCTTACCGACTACACAGACCTGCTTGGATGTACCTATACGTCCAAGGTCGTGAAACCATTAAAGAATAACCTTAGTTTTAATTTCTATTTAATAAATGCAAAACATGCAAAGGAACAACTGGGTGGGTGCTGGGTCTCCCATTGATGATTAAAGAAAAAAGAATTTACGGTACGTAAACAAAATTCTCTTTTTTCTGGTCATCATAATGGGAGACCCAGACAATGGGGATGTCCTAAAGCAATACCCCAGGGCGGGAAGAGTTCCTCAACAAGACGGAAAACACATGGTTCCCTTTAAAGGTGGGCAACCGCCGCCTGGAGAACCCGCCTGCCCAAACTCGCATCCGCAGAGGCATGGGCATGCACCATATAGTGCTTAGAAAAAGTGTGCAGGCTGGACCAAGTGGCCGCCTGACACACCTGTAGAGCAGACGCTCTATGTCGCAAGGCCCAGGAGGCACCTACAGCTCTAGTAGAGTGTGCCTTCAAACCCACCGGGAGAGGCAAACCAGAAGACCGGTAAGCCTCCTGAATGGGAGCCTTGATCCATCTGGCCAAGGTCGACTTCGAAGCCGCGGACCCCTTACAGCGACCCATCGTGAGGACAAATAAGGAATCCGAACTCCTAAAGGAGGCGGTCCTGGACACATAAATGCGTACAGCCCTCACGAGATCCAGAGTATGGAGGTCGCGCTCAACCTGATGAACGGGAGCGGGGCAAAATGATGGGAGAACAATCTCCTGGTTTAGGTGAAACGTTGAAACCACCTTCGGCAAGAATTCAGGCCGTGGGCGCAACACCACCTTGTCTTGGTGAACCACCAGAAAGGGTGACTTGCACGAAAGTGCAGCCAATTCTGAGACCCTTCTCAGGGACGTAATTGCCACCAGAAAGACCACTTTCTGGGACAGACGAGAGAGAGAGATGTCTCTCAGTGGCTCAAACGGCGGTTTCTGCAGAGCCGCCAGGACCATGTTGAGGTCCCAAGGGTCCAGAGGTCGCCTGTAAGGCGGAACCACCCGAGCTACCCCCTGCAGAAATTGGCGGACCTTCGGCAGGAGCGCCAAGCGCCTGTCAAACAGCACTGAAAGTGCTGATACTTGACCTTTCAGAGAGCCAAGGGATAATCCCAACTCCAACCCCGACTGTAGGAAAGCCAACAATGTCGGGATGGACAATGGCCACGGTGAGCGTCCACCAGAGGCACACCAGGAGAAAAAGATTTTCCACGTTCTGTGGTATATCTTCCTGGAGACAGGTTTCCTAGCCCTATTCATAGTGGCAACCACTGTAGGAGAGAATCCTCTGGACGTCAGCAGCCAGGCCTCAAGAGCCATGCAGTCAATCTGAGGGCCCTGGAATTGAGGTGGAAGAATGGGCCTTGCGCGAGTAGATCTGCGCGTTCTGGAAGAGCCCACCGGTGTCCGCCTGACAGTTGCCACAGGTCCGGGTACCAGGACCTCCTGGGCCAATCTGGAGCCACTAGAATGGCTACTCTGCATTCCATCCTGATTTTCCACAGGACCCTGGGAATCAGAGCCAGAGGCGGGAACACATATGGCAGCTGGAAGCTGGACCAACTCAGGATCAGGGCATCCGCCCCCAGAGACTGAGGATCCCACGATCTTGCCATGTATTGGGGCACCTGATGATTCAGCCGTGAGGCCATCAGATCCACGTCCGGAGTGCCCCATCTGCCGCAGATGTCCCGGAAGACGTCTGGATGAAGAGACCACTCTCCGGCGTCCATGCCCTGTCGGCTCAGGTAGTCGGCCTCCCAGTTCTCGACCCCTGGGATGTGAACTGCGGAGATCAGGCAGCCGTTTTCCTCCACCCAGGCTAGAATGCGGTGGACTTCGGCGAGGGCCTGAGCACTTCTGGTCCCTCCCTGATGATTTATGTAGGCGACGGCCGTCGCATTGTCGGACTGCACCCGAATGGGGTGTCCTGACAGGAATTTCTGAAACGCCAGGAGCGCCAGATAGACCGCCTTGATCTCCAGCACGTTGATCTGCAATGCCGACTCCGACTGAGTCCAGAGGCCTTGAGCCCTGTGGTGCAAGAACACCGCACCCCAGCCCTTCAGACTGGCGTCTGTGGTCACCACTAACCATGACGGTTTTAGGAAGGACCGGCCTCGTGACAGGTGACGTGGCTGGAGCCACCACTGTAGGGAGTCCCTGGTCGGTTGTGACAGTGTCACCAGCCGATTCAGCGAGATCGTCCTCTTGTCCCATCTGTGAAGAATCTCCAGCTGGAGAGGACGGAGGCGAAACTGTGCGAACGGCACCGCCTCTATCGCCGCTACCATGCGTCCCACCAGTCTCATCAATACCCGTAGGGATGAGTGTGGTGACAGGAGGACTGCTTGTACTCCTGATTGGATCGCCATCTGTTTGACTCGTGGCAGAGACACCAGGGCTGAGGCTGTGTTGAAGTCCATGCCCAGATATGTCAAAGACTGGGTCGGAACTAGCGTTGACTTCTGAATATTGAGGAGCCAACCGAACTGTTCCAGAGACCGCATGGTCACATCCAGGCTCTCTTGACAGAGGTGTTCTGATGGCGCCCTGACCAGCAGGTCGTCTAAATAGGGAATGACGGCATGTCCCTGCATGTGCAGGAGAGCCATCATGGAAGCCATCACTTTTGTGAACACCCGCGGTGCCGAGGCTAGCCCGAATGGCAGTGCCACAAATTGGAAGTGTTCTTCCCCCACTGCGAATCGCAACCAGCGCTGATGAGCCGGTGCAATGGGTACGTGAAGGTAAGCGTCTCTGATATCTATGGACGCTAGGAAGTCCCCCTGTGACACAGCTGCGATCACGGAGCGCAGTGATTCCATACGGAACTTCCGAACCAACACGTGATGGTTGAACAACTTCAGGTCCAGTACTGGGCGGAAGGATCCGTCCTTCTTCGGGACGATAAAGAGGTTGGAGTAAAAACCCCTGAACCTCTCTCCGGAAGGTACCGGGACCACCACTCCGTCTCTGCGGAGACCCTCCAACACCTGGTAAAAAGCCTGAGCTTTTTCTGGTGACGGGACCGACCGATGGAATCGGGATATCGGTTTTGACGTCAGCTCTATCCTGTACCCTCGCGAGATCACGTCTCGAACCCACTGATCTTGAACGTGAAGCAGCCACTTGTCCTGAAAGCGAGACAAGCGGCCCCCCACCTGTGGGGAGGCAGGATGAGAGAGCGAGTCATGTAGAGGCGGGTTTGGGGGTGGCAGCTGCCGCCCCCGCCGGCTTCTTTGGACGACTCTTAGAGCGCCACTGGGAAGCGGGCTTTCCCCCTCGGTCCGTGCGAGCGGACGGTGCTGATGACTGCGAGCTGGAACGAAAGGACCACTGTTTTGGGTTCCTTTTAACGGTATACCGTGGCTTAGGCTTATTCTGCGGTATCTTAGACTCAGCAGAATCCTTAATTAGCTTGTCCAGTTCGGTGCCAAAAAGCCTGTCACCAGCAAACGGAAGATTCTGCAAAATCTTCTTGGATGTGGCATCTGAGTCCCAAAGACGCAGCCACAACAACCTGCGGATCGCTATAGCATTGGCCGAAGCCACAGCTGAGCGAGTGGGCAGTTTCCAGAGTCGCCGTCCTGGCGTAGTCCGCATAGGCCCTTGCCCTTTCGTTAAGTGCTAGGACCTCTGGACTGGATCTTGCCATGTCAGAGATACCATCCAAGCAGGTAGTAATCGCTTGTAAGGTCCAGACCGTGGCAAAATTAGGGGCAAATGAAGACCCCACAGCCTCATAGGAAGACTTGGCGAGCTGCTCGACCTGTCTATCAGTAGCATCCTTCAGTGAGGAGCTATCAGAGGCAGAGAAAAGGGAGCGTGCAGCAATCCTGGTCATGGAAGCGTCCACCTTCGGGGACTGCGACCACTCCTGAAGCACCTCCTGGGGGAAGGGGAAGCGATTGTCCTTGGTTTTACGGACATAACGCCGCCCAGGATGTAACCTGGGAGCTCTAACCACCCTTCCAAAATTAGTGTGGTCCATGAAGGAGCCACTTGGTCTAGCCTCCGGCCGCAGCCATTGATAGACCTCCTTCGGGTGCACCGTCACCTCCTCAGGGGGTGTCACGAGACGTAAAGTCTCGTTGATAGAGGACACCAGATCCTCCACCCCGTCTGGTGGTTCAGATACAGACCCGAAATTTGAACCCCCATCATCTTCCTCACCATCAGAGGAACGCTCCTCCTCAGAGAGAGCCTGGAGCTCGGGTGACTCCTCACGACGAGCCCGCTTAAGGGGTCTCACAGCAGAAGAGGGAGACACCCGGGGGTAACTGGACGGAGTAGCTGGGCTATCCAGTCTCCTATTAAGTGCCTCCAGAGATTGCGACATGGAGGACAGCTGAGACAACAGATTTTCATTGATCTTATTCTGAGTCTCCCATGGCCCTGAGATCACCTGAACCTCAGGGTATAGCACCGGAGCTGCTGACTCAACAGTGCCAGCCCGGGCCTCTGGGCGTCCGCAGTTATTGCAGGACCCCTCCACCAGTGTTCCATTGCATGTAGCACAGGTAATGGTGGTCTCTGCCGCCCTAGCAGCACGCTTCCCGGCTGAGGACATCGCCACAGTAGGGGAAGATAAGCCAAAATGCAGACAACAAAACCGGGAGTCCCGGTGGCTTACCGACCGCAGTAAAGCGGTATGAGGAAGCGGTGCGTGTGTGTGACCTCCGCGACTGTTTCTGGTCTCCCCTCTTGGAGTGCAGGCGCACGCTGTATACAAATCCCAACCGGGAAGTGAGGGTAAAGATGGCCGCCGACAGTGAAACTGTGGGCGGCGCCGAAGACACGCGGGAAACACACACACACGCCCATCGATGACGTCACCGCACGGGCTGCTTCCCATCCTCCAAGCAGCCTCAGCATGAGGGAGCCGGAGCCCGCAGCGCGGGAAAAAAGTGTAATAAGTTATACACAGGCTGCATGTACAAACAGACATTTGCAGCCCACGGCCTCAGCCCCTGTGACACACAGGGCGGTCAGCCAGGGTGACCCCAGCACAGGGTACACCCGCAGAACCGCGAACCCGAGGGTAACGCGCGGTCTGAGTGTCATGAAACACATGAAGTGCCAGACACTACCCCCAGGCACACAGGAGACACTGAGTGCCTCAGTGCCGGTCCGGTCTGTAAGCACCATTTAGGGAGGCCTCGGACGGGGGTTCAGCACCAGTCCGGAGTGTAAGCACCATTTAGGGAGGCCTCGGACTGGGCTGGCTCCAGTCCGGTCTGTAAGCACCATTTAGGGAGGCCTCGGACGGAGCGGAGCTGTGCAAGGCTCCCATCTCCCACTCTCCAGAGCCCCCCAGAGAGGGATGGAAAGGAGCGCAACAGCGTACCGGGAGAACACAAAGTGTCCAGGCTCTAGGCCCTCCGGTACCTCCACCAGCGTGTTCCACAAGGGTGAGCGGGGAGGCTGTTGCAGGTCCCGACTGGAACCTTTTTACCTTGTCTTCAGACGCCATCACGTAAGCTGTGAGAATGCAGTGAAGTGCAAGCAAAGCGTGATCCTCCGAGCACACTAAGTTTAAAACTGAGGATGTTCCCTGCGGTAGGGGTTTATAAGCGGAGGAGGCGGTGTCTACAAACTTGTAGTACCTAGTGTGACCTCCGGAGGGCAGTGCCTTAAACCCCATTGTCTGGGTCTCCCATTATGATGACCAGAAAATAGCTGTTTTGGTTAATGGAAATAATGAACCATTTTCTGTAACCAGGCTAGTATGGTGGTACAATTCATGTAGCCCAATTCATTCATTTGAGGTAAATGTGACATGAACATTTTAATAAAGTACTTACTATGTAGTACTGTGGAAGACGTGTAAGCTTGATGAATAGCTTATTTTTGGAAAGACTGCTAATAGGATGGTTGGCATAGTTTGTCAAATGTAAAGATTCACAGCACACAGTGGGCAGATGCTTCACCGAATGCTTACAACGCTGCTGTCCAAGCCAAAACCTGAAGAAAACAAATAAATCTTAATTCAAGAGTGGGTTTGCAGAACAAGAGCTGTGCAATTATCATTTAACACAGCTTTACTAATGAGTGGACTGACCACTGGAAGTAAAAAATTGCAAGCACAAATAATCCACAGTATGCCATCAAGAATACAATTAACACTAGAATAACTAGAGAGTAGCGATCCCATGGAAGTTCGGTGTTAAGTGGTGCTGCCAAACTTTCTTAGCACATCGGCACCATTCAGGATCCGAACTTGACCCAAATCTCATTTGAATTCACTGAATGGGCAGTTCGGATCTCTGCCCACATACAGCCAGCAATAAGCAAAACACTTCCAGGGGCAGGAGGTGGGGATTTCTCTTATTTAGAGTACACATCAAAAACTTGGCTTTTACCACCAGTGAGAGCCGATCAAACCCTGCATGTGGCTTGCACTGGGCTGGGCACCAAGCCAACTAGAGCACAGCACTGCACGCGCCAGGACTTTGGATATGTGAATGACCCGAACTCCAGCCCCATATAGGTTCGCTCACCTCTAATAATAACCAAGATTGAATGCACAAAAGAAATGTTATCTTTCTCCTGATGACACTTACTTAAGCTGCTGTAGCCAAGGGATTATTTTTTTCATGTCATCATTGATGGATTTCTCAATATCATCTAACGTGGTTTGGTCTACAGAAGAAAATAATTTCATTTTTTAATCAGGTTATATACAAATTACTCAACTCTATGCATACATATATGAAATAAGATAGTGATTTTTCTATGTATACGCATGCTATTTATACATGAAATAAAAAATTCTTACCAAATCCATAAAGCATGAGTTGGAACATTCCTGAATGAAGATCTACGAATACATGAAGACACTCGGAACGTCCGCATGGCTCTAGAATGGGGATGACAAGGGTTGGCAAAGCAGTTTCCACAAATGCTGCAATACAAAAACAAATTCTTGGTCAAAAACCAAATATATATTGTGTATAAATATAGCGAATGTCAGCAAAGATCTGCCTAATGTTTTCCTTTTCTCCCGAGTGTAGACATAAGTGATAGAGGGGGAAACTGATGAAATTAACACACACGTTATAACAATATACATATACACATACAGACACACACACACGTGTGAAGTGTGATCGGGGCATGTGTGGCCATATTGTGGTCACTCACAAAGAGGTAGCCCCGCCCCCACCAGTGATGTACCCTGCGCGATTTGTCTGATTTCAAGAGGATCGAAGCAAGTAAGTCCAATTAAGGTACTTATGAGCATCAGAGATGAGCTTACAGGAGCAGGGTAGATAGCAGACAAGTTAGGACAAGTGAAAGGGAGTCAAAATAGTAGTGGGAAAACCTCTTTAATCATTCCAGAAGAATGCGTTGAAGTAGGCATTACGTAGAAAAACAGAACAGTACCAAACTCAATATCTAAAGTGGAGGCTTTAGCACTCCACTATAGATATTGAGTTTGGTGCGGTTCTGTTTTTCTTCTTTCTACATAATTGTGTAGTCATGTTTGAAATAAATGCTTACTTCAACTGCCTTGCCCAAAGCAAAATAAACAAAAAGAAAAATATCAGGCAGTACTTAAAAAAAAAGGAACAACGTGGACTTTAGTAGTCAGTGTAGTGCGACGTTTCAGCCAAACTGGGCAGAGCTAGAGAAGAGCCATAGGGCGAGGCGCTGTGTGCCCGTGTCTGCCCATTAGGCTCCGTTCACACAGTGTGCCGTTAGCAGTCTTTGTACGGATCCGCTATGTGCAGTGAAACGCATTGACGTTAGCTGTCAGAGAAAAGTCAATGCATTTCACTATTCGGCATTCACACGCTGCGCTTTTTATGGACCTGCTTTTGGGCTGAAAAGTGGATCTGTAAAAAGAAGTCACATGTCAATTTTATGGCGTTATTTTCCAGCGCTTTTTACTCCTCTCCCCGCGCTCCCCCGGTGATCTCACCTTATATCGAGGCCGCAGGACCTGTGGAGGACCTTGGACCGAACCATGCGACCGAGCGATGTCACCCAGTAACATTACCAGGCAGCATGGTCCTAGAGGCAGCGACACTGCGGCCTCCAGGGATGAGGGGAGATCGCCTGAGGTCATAGAGGGAGCGTAGCGACGGGAGTAAAAGCACAGGCGAAAATCGCAGCAGCATTCACACACAGAACGCTGCGCTTTGAGAGGATCAGTTCTTGGTGCAGTTTTGCACTAAAAACGGATCCTCACAAAACGCAGCAAAAACGCTGTGTGTGAAGGTAGCCTTAGTGTCAAAACTGGCGTCACTTCTTTGGACAAAATAGTTAATCCAGACCCTGAATTTTCTTTTTGTTTGTTTTTTTTAATATTGGCTTTCGGCTTGATCTCGAGCCATGGCAACTTGATGGTTGAACGTTGTGTAGGAAGATCGATCTTGCGCGAGCCTAGATAGGTCCACTAGGGTCTTCTCCACAGTTATCTTGACAGTATGAAGCCATTGGGTTGTTGGCTTCCCTCTTCACCTTGTACCTTCTATTCTTCATAGCATAATTTCCTTATCTAGTGATTTTCTCTTCATATAATGAGCCAAAGTAGGCAGGTCGTAGCCTGGAGATCCATGCTTCAAGTGATATGTCAGGCTTGATTTATTTCAAAACTGATTGGTTTGTTCTTCTTACCATCCATGACTAGAGTAACATATTTTGGCAAGTGCACACCACTGAGAAGATGCACCAAATGTATTAGTAGTTAATGGAGCACATCTTGTTCTTGCACGCCCCTCATTAAGATAGGGGCACAAAACGACAATGTTAATCAAAGCCATGGATTCTAAACAATTTTTATTAATTCTACAATACTTAAGGTCTCGACACTTATTAGGTCAAGAAAACCTGTATAATGTTTTTAAATGCACTAATAAAAACAAAACAAAAAAAACCAAACACTATATATAAAAAAACACAAGGTGTAAAAATACCTACAGTTGTCGTTTTGGTTATAATTCTTTAAGATGGCTTTCAGCTCCTGTAACTTCTGATGTGATCGAGCATGTACACTGTCAATTAGCAGTTTTTCTATAGACAAATGGTCAATCTATGAAACATGAAAAGATGATTCATGAGTAATCTTACCGTATAATAATAATAATAATAATAAAAAAACAATTGTTGAAAACCAACATACCCGCATAGCTCTGTCGATTAATTTAGAATCACAAGTTGGCAGTGGAGGCTCATGGGAAATTTGCAATGGTTTTGAGCCATCGCTTTCATCAATCTTTACGGTGACTTTGTGAACGGAAGCAGTCCCTGTTTTTCTTCCTAATACCTGTTGGCTATGGAAAAATAAATAATAAAATTACTGATTTGTAAAAAAAAAAAAAAAAAAAAAAAAAGAAAAATTAATGATACACCAAATTTTAAAGGGTTTCTGTCAGGTCAAAAATCCATATGTAACTGCTATCATTTTCATCATTTTCTAATTCTTCGCTCTAAGCTCTCTCTATTTATGTACCGTATACTTGTGTATAAGCCGAGTTTTTCAGCACAAAAAAATGTGCTGAAAAGTCCCCCCTCGGCTTATACACGGGTATATACGGTAATCATATAACTTATATATATGCCCCAGCTGTATACAGCCCCCCCCCCCATAGGTAGTATACAGGGGCCCCAGCTGTATACAGCCCCCCCCGTGGTAACCAGGGCCCCCCTTGCTGCACCTGTAAAGGAAGAAGTCAGTATACTTATCGCTGCCGCCGCCCCGCTTCTCGGTCACCGCGCTGCTCCGGGTCTTCATGCTTCCTGTTCCTTCTCCGGCGCTCAGGAAATGACGTCATTGTTCGAGCGCCGGAGAAGGAACAGGAAGCATGAAGACCCGGAGCAGCGCGGTGACCGAGAAGCGGAGCGGCGGCGGCAGCGATAAGTATACCGACTTCTTCCTTTACAGGTGCAGCAAGGGGGGCCCTGGTTACCACGGGGGGGCTGTATACAGCTGGGGCTGCTGTATACAGCTGGGGCCCCTGTATACTACCTATGGGGGGGGTCTGTATACCTCTGGGCTGCTGCTGTATATACCCCTAGGGCTGCTGCTGTATATACCCCCTGGGGCTGCTGCTGTATATACCCCTGGGGCTGCTGCTGTATATACCCCCTGGGGCTGCTGTATACTACCACTGGGGCTTCTGTATACTACTACTGGGGCTGCTGTATACTACCACTGGGGCTTCTGTATACTACTACTGGGGCTGCTGTATACTACCACTGGGCTGCTGTATACTACCACTGGGGCTTCTGTATACTACTACTGGGGCTTCTGTATACTACTACTGGGGCTGCTGTATATACCCTGGGGCTGCTGTATACTACTACTGGGGCTGCTGTATACTACCACTGGGGCTTCTGTATACTACCACTGGGCTGCTGCTGTATATACCACTGAGGCTGCTGTATACTATTACTGGGGCTGCTGTATACTACTACTGGGGCTGCTGTATACTACCACTGGGGCTTCTGTATACTACTACTGGGGCTGCTGCTGTATATACACTGAGGCTGCTGTATACTACTATTGGGGCTGCTGTATACTACCTCTGGGCTTCTGTATACTACCACTGAGGCTGCTGTATATACCTCTGGGGCTGCTGATATACCTCTGGGGCTGCTGTATACTACCACTGGGGCTGCTGTATATATCTCTGGGGCTGCTGTATACTACCACTGGGGCTGCTGTATATATCTCTGGGGCTGCTGCTGTATATACCACTGGGGAGGCTGCTGTAACACTGCTGGGGCCTGTATGTACCACTGGGGAGGCTGCTTTATACCACACTTCTGGGGGCTGTATACTACCACTGGGGAGGCCTGTACACCACTGCGGGGGCCTGTATACCACACTGCTGGGGGCTGTATACCTGTGCTGGGGTCCACCCTCGGCTTATACACGAGTCAATAGGTTTTCCCAGATTTTGGGGGCAAAAGTAGGGGGTGTCGGCTTATACACGAGTATATACGGTATTTCTATTATTTATATTTCCCTCCTATCCTCTGTAAACTTCAAATAAAAAAATTCCATCTGTCAATCACAGTGAATGATCCACTTAGTACTCTGCTGTCCATTCCCCATAGGATGAATATTCATGTCACATATTCACATCACAGCACAGGAGATCAGTCATAGGGGGGCTGTATCTTCCTCTCTGCTCTGTGTGTCTGCAGCCAATCAAGAGGTCAAATATAACACAATCTGTCACAGCACAGCAGGGATACCTGCTTAGAGAAACTAACGGAGTAGATAACTTATCAAGATCAGGTAAGGCAGTAAGGCAAATGTGTGTCTGCAATCTCTCCCTCCGAAGCTCCTAATTGAAACTGAAACCTGGCTAGCAGAGAGAGACCAAAGGAAGGAGGGAGGAGAATTGCTGAGAAGTGCATAATTAAATGAGACAGTTTAACACAGCTGTACCATTCCTCTGTGAATAGACTGGAGAAAACTAATGCAGCAGCTCCCTGCATGGTTTCAAAATGCTTATAAACTAGAGAACTCCAAACGGTACAGTAATGATTTTACATGTTTTAAAAGCTCTGACCTAGCACTATTCAAGTACCGTGTTTCCCCGATAGTAAGACCCCCCCGAAAGTAAGACAGGGTGGGGGGGACGGGGGGGTCTGCTAATGTAAGACCCCCCCCGAATGTAAGGCAGGGTAGGGGGGAGGGGGGGTCTTACTATCAGGGAAACACGGGGGGGGAGGGGTACACACATGCATACACACACACACACACATCCATACATCACACACACACACACACACACCCCCATACACACACACCCATACCGCTGCACTGCCGGTACTTACCGGCACAGCTGTTCGGTGTCCCCGTCCCTGGTGTCCCCGGTGCTCCCGGCGTTCCTCAGTGTGGTGCAGCCTCATAACGATGTCATCCGGGCTGCCGAGCATATCCCGTTCATAGCCCGTCCATTCACAGCCCCCCGGCCCTCTCTCTCTAATCACGGAGCTTCCGGAAGCTCCGGTATCCAGGCAACAGCAGCATGACAACGTCTGGCCAATCAGAGGCCAGAGCGTCATCGCAGCGGCTATGCTGATTGGCTTAGACGCCTGAGCCAATCAGCATAGGCGCCTCCGAGACGTTTTGGCCCGACGTCATCACGCTCTGCTGTTGCCTGGATACCGGAGCTTCCGGAAGCTCCGTGATTACAGAGAGAGGGCCGGGGGGGCTGTGAATGGACGGGCTATGAACGGGATATGCCCGGCAGCCCGGATGACATAGTTATGAGGCTGCACCACACTGAGGAACGCCGGGAGCACCGGGGACACCAGGGACGGGGACACCGAACAGCTGTGCCGGTAAGTACCGGCAGCGCAGCTGTATGGGGGGGGGGGGTATGTGTGATGTGTGTGTGTGTGCAGTGTGAATGGATGGATGGATCTGTGTATGTATGGATCTATGGATGTGGTGTGTGTGTGTGTGTGTGTGTGTGTGTGTGTGTGTGTGTGTGTGTGTGTGTGTGTGTGTGTGTGTGTGTGTGTGTGTGTGCGCGCAGTGTGGATGGATGGGTGATGGCTGGGGCCGCCAATGTAAGGCCCCCCCCCCCGAAAGTAAGACAGGGGGCCACTTTTGGCCCCCAAAAGAATGTAAGACAGGGTCTTACTTTCGGGGAAACACGGTATTCGTATCATACTGAAAAATGACCTGACAAGTGTCCCTTTAACCTCTTCACCCCCGGGCCTATTTTGACCCTTTATGAGGTAAGAACTCGAACGCTTCAACAGATCCTAGCGATTCTGAAATAGTTTTTTCGTGACATATTGGACTTCATTTTAGTATTAAATTTAGGTTGATAATTTTTGCCTTTATTTGTGAAAAAATAAAAAATTTAGCAAAAATTTTGAATTTTTATTCTGCTAAACCAGAGTTATGTGACACAAAATAGTTAATTAATAACATTTCCCACATAAGCACAATTTTGGGGGAAAACATTTTTTTTTGGGTAGGAAGTTCTACGGGTTCAAAGTTAATCAGCAATTTTTCATTTTTCCAGCAAAATTTACAAAACATTTTTTAGTGACCATATCACATTTGAAGTCCCTTTGAGGGGTGTACATGAAAGAAAACACCCATAAGTGACACAGTTCCAAAAACTGCACCCCTCAAGCTACTCAAAACTACATTCAAGAAGATTATTAACCCTTCAGGTGCTTCACAGGAACTAAAGCAACGTGGAAACAAAAAAATGGACATTTTAATTTTCCTAACAAAAATGTTCTTTTAACCTCAATTCTTTCATTTTCACATGGGCAACAAAATAAAATCCATCCTAAAATTGGTGGGCAATTTCTCCCGAATATACCGATACCTCATATGTCGTCATAAACCACTGTTTGGGCGTACGGCAGGGCTCAGAAGGGAAGGAGCGCAATTTGACTTTTGGAGCTAATTTTCCATTCAAAAAGTGAAATGGCGCTCCTTCACTTCTGAGCCCTGCTGTGCGCCCAAACAGTGGTTTATGACCACATATGAGGTATCGGTGTACTCAGGAGAAATTGCCCAACAAATTTTAAGATGCATTTTATCCAGTTGCCCATGTGAAAATGAAAACATTTAGGCTAAAAGAAAATTTTTGTGAAAACAAAAGTACTTTTTCATTTTTACCGGTCAATCTGTGAAACATCTGGGGGTTCAAAGTGCTCACCACCCATCTAGATATGTTCCCTGGGGGGGTCTAGTTTCCAAAATGGGGTCACTTGTGAGGGAGCTCCAATGTTTAGGCACACAGGGGCTCTCCAAACGCGACATGGTGTCCGCTAAGAATTTGAGCTAATTTTCCATTCAAATTGTTAGCAGACACCATGTCACGTTTGGAGAGTCCCTGTGTGCCTAAATATTGGACCTCCCCCACAAGTGACCCCATTTTGGAAACTAGACCCCCCAAGGAACTTATCTAGATGCATAGTGAGCACTTTGAACCCCCAGGTGCTTCACAAATTCATCCGTAAATATGAAAAAGTATTTTTTTTCCCACAAATGTTTATTTTTTTTTATTTTTACGGATTAATTTGTGAAGCACCTGGGGGTTCAAAGTGCTCACCACCCATCTAGATATGTTCCCTGGGGGGTCTAGTTTCCAAAATGGGGTCACTTGTGGGGAGCTCCAATGATTAGGCACACAGGGACTCTCCAAACGCGACATTTTGTCCGCTAACAATTTGAATGAAAAATTAGCTCAAATTGTTCGCAGACACCATGTTGCGTTTGGAGAGCCCGTGTGCCTAAACATTGGAGCTCCCTCACAAGTGACCCCATTTTGGAAACTAGACCCACCCCGCCCCCCCAAGGAACGTATCTAGATGCATAGTGAGCACTTTGAACCTCCAGGTGCTTCACAAATTGATCCGTAAATATGAAAAAAGAAAATGTTTGCGAAAAAAAAAGTACTTTTTCCTTATTACGGATCAATTTGTGAAGCACCTGGGGGATCAAAGTGCTCACTATGCATCTAGATAAGTTCCCTGGGGGAAGGGGTCTTGTTTCCAAAATGGGGTCACTTGTGGGGGAGCTCCAATGTTTGGGCACACAGGGGCTCTCCATACGCAACATGGTGTCCAGTAACAATTGGAAGTATTAGTGGACACCATGTCGCATATAAAGAGCTTCTGTGTGCCTAAACAATGGAGCTCCCCCACAAGTGACCCCATTTTGGAAACAAGACCCCCCAGGGAAATTATCTAGATGCATAGTGAGCACTTTGAACCCCCAGGTGCTTCACAAATTGATCTGTAAAAATGAAAAAGTACTTTATTATTATTTTTCTTTTTTCACAAAAAAATCTTTTTCCCTTTTACGGACTAATTTGTGAAGCACATGTGGGTTCAAAGTGCTCACTATACAACTAGATAAGTTCCTTGGGGGGGAGGGGGGCGGTCTAGTTTCCAAAATGGGGTCACTTATGGGGGAGCTCCAATATTCAGGCACACAGGGAGGAGCTCTCCATACGCGACAGGGTTTCCGCTAACAATTGGAGCTAATTTTCCATTGAAATTGTTAGCGGACACCATGCCGCATATGGAAACCTGTGTGCCACCAGCACAAAGGCAACTGGAAGAGTTGGGGTACAGCACCAGAAAATGGCGCCTCTAATGAATGCGCTATGGGTTGGTGGCTGTGGGTTGCAATTTGCAGTGTGGGGGCCCATAACATTTGGGTCTTTCCACGCTGAGGATGCCAGCCCCCCAGGTGCCAAGTTGTACCTGGCTGGCAACCAAAAATACAGCGAAGTCCATTTTTTTTTTTATTCCTAGAACTAATTCTAGAAAAAAAAAGTGACATGGGGCGCCGCCATATTTTTGGCCCAGCCAGGTACAACTAGGCAGCTGGGGGCTAGAATTCTCAGCAGGAAAGGCCCAAGCGTTCAGGGCCCCCCATGCTGCGAATTGCAGCCCGCAGCCGCTCCAGAAAATGACGCATTCATTGAAGCGCCATTTTCTGGCGCTGTACCCAAGCTCTTCCAGTTGCCCTGGTGCCGGTAGCAAACTGGGTAATAAAGGGGTTAATGCCAGCTTGTTTATTGACAGCTGGCACTAAGCCTGAGATTCATTATGTCGGGCGAATGTTAGTGGCCGGGTCTAGGAATCTCTAGTAAATTGTCAAAAAATACACCACACAAAAGAAAAATCTTTTTATTTGAAAAAAAAAAAAAAATTATAACCATCTTTAATGTGAAAAGATCGGACTAGTCCGTAACAAAGGTCCCACGACGCTCGATCGCCTCCGATGTAGTCCACAACAAATGTCCCACGATCGCCATGCAGGCGGATGGGACTGCAAAGTAGCGATCGGACAGCCCGGGTGCAGTGATTTACTATGTGGATCACTGCGCCGGGGCTGCGAGATCGCTCTCTGCAGCTCAATCCCCATGCAGGTGGATCGGGCTGCAGAATAGCGATCTTACAGCCTGGGCACAGTGTTCCACTATGTGATCACTGTGCCAGAGCTGCCAGGATCCCTCCTCTGCAGCTTGATCCCCCTGGAGGGGGAATCGGGCTGCAGCGAAGGGATCTCACAGCCCTGGCACAGGAATGACAACGGATCCCTGCGCCAGGACTGTCGGATCCCTTCACGGCTGCGGCGAAAGGATCTCACAGCCTTGGCACAGGGATCACACAATGGATCCCTGTGCCAGGACTGTGAGATCCCTTCACAGCTGCGGTGAAGGGATCTCACAGCTCTGGCACAGGGATCACATAATGGATCCCTGCACCAGGTCAGTCAGATCCCTTCACTGTTGCAGTGAAGGGATCTGACAAGGCAGGCAGCAGGAGGAAGAAGAGGATCAGAAGAGGAGGCCGGAGAAGATGGTCGGCGGCGGCTGGAGCAGCAGCGGAGGCGGCGGCGATCACAGGAGATCGTGGGTAAGCTCCGGTGATCATGCCAGGCAGGGGAGAGGCAGCAGAGGCCGGGAGGGAGAATGGAGGGGCAGGGGAGACAGGACAGGACAGGGGAAGAGGCAGGGAGCAGGCACTATTATGCTACATTTGCGGTAATTGGCGGTTTCAATTTTAATCCGCCAATCACTGCGGCTGTAGCATCAGGGGGGCAAAGTGACAGCCCT
Source organism: Allobates femoralis (assembly GCA_033576535.1). Lineage (NCBI taxonomy): Eukaryota > Metazoa > Chordata > Amphibia > Anura > Aromobatidae > Allobates > Allobates femoralis. The sequence goes on from JARQOC010000002.1 coordinate 172,450,259, forward strand.
GGGATGTAGTACAAGTCCCCATGTACCTGCAGCTCAAGTGACAGGTCAGTGAGACCCTCACTTGAGCTGCAGGAATTCGTACCCCAGATGTCTGACGCTGTGGATTTCATGTCTCAAACAGTGAGGCATATGTCAGGAAGGGGTTAAGTATAAAACTTTGCAGTTATATATAATAATATAATATTAATTTAATATATATATATACATATATATATATATATATTAAAATCACAACACGTCTAAAATATTGCTGCTTATGCCCATTTAAAAGAGGGTTGTACACTACTGAAACAGTCCTTCTATTCCTAAGTTAACAGATGCTCACCTCGCACGATCGTGTCGTTCCACTGATGTCAGTACCAGGTCTCACGTGACATGGTTAATGCAGAAAATAAGCGGTTGTTAATGGACCGCTGCTCTCACACTTCTTTGCAATGTTCGTCCAAAAAATGGATGAGCAAAGTGGCTTCTATCGACAGATGATTGTTATGCCACATGAGCACTGCAGCAAATGTCAATGAACCTTGGGAGACATGGCAGTGTGGGAAAGCACCTTATGTTACACAGTCATGGCCGAAAGTGTTGGCAGCTTTGAAATTGTTCCAGAAAATTAAATATTTCCCCCAGAAAAACTATTGCAATTAGACATGCTTTGCTGTACACATTTTTATTTCTTTTGCATTTAGAAAACAAAGAAAAAACATAAAAGGGGCAAATTGGACGTAATTTCACACAAAACTCCAAAAATAAACTGGACAAAATTGTTGGCACCCTCAACATAATATTAGTTTGCTTCCCTTTGGATAAAATACCAGCAATCATTTCCTATAGCCATCAACAAGCTTCTCACACTTCTCTACTGGAATTTTGGAGATTTGCAAACTGCTCTAGGTCTCTTATTTCAAGAGGCCTTCTTTCAGCCGCAAAATTAAGATCTCTCCACAAATGTTCAATGGGATTTAAATCCAGACTCATTGCTGGTCACTTCAGAACTCTCCAGCGCTTTGATTTCCATCCATTTTTCCTTCTTGAAGTATTTTTTTGGCCATTTTCTTGCTAGAAGCCCAACGACCTAGACGCAAAACCAGCTTTCTCACACTGAGCACTACATTGTGACCCAAACTCCTTTGGTAATCTTAAGATTTCATGATACCTTGCACACAGTAAAGGCACCAACCTTAGAGGCAGCAAAACAACCCCAAAACATATTTGAGCCTCCACCACATTTGACTGTAGGTGCTGCGTTCTTTTCTTTGTAGGCCTCATTCTATTTTGGTAAACATTAGAATGATTTGGCAACTCCAAAGTAGAATATTAAAACTCATCTTCAATCTTTAAGTCCATTCATTTTTACAATTGTTCTTGTGGTCTAGCAGGTGGAATGGCACTCCAGCATATGTGGACAGAGTCTCATTATTCCAATATGGTAAGCAACCTTTTTTTGTTGTCTTTCTTCAGTATACCAGTAGAATGATTTGCTTTACCAAACAGCTTTATCTTGGTCCCATCTGTACACAGATGCTTTTCCAGAATGATTTTAGCTTACTCATGTGCTTTTTCTTAAACAGCAGTTTAGCATTTTTAGTTTTTTGCGACCAGCAGTGGGGCCCTCATGGGCCTCCTGCCATAGCGTTTCATTTTATTTAAAGGTCAACATATAGTTTGCGTTGACACAGATGCTTCCTGAACCTGCAGGACAGCTTGAATTTTTTGGGTATTTGATTGAGGCTGCTTATTCACTATCTGAACTATTTTGCGTTGCAACCTTTCATTACTCTTTCACTGCCATCTACATCATGGGAGATTAGCTACAGTGCCATGGTTTGTAAACATCTCGATTAGGTTGTGCACTGTGGACAAAGATATCAAGATCTCTGAAGATGGACTTGTAACCTTACGTTTGGTGGACTTAACTTTAGATTGTTGATTTTTTTTCATTAATTTTGGTTCTCATGTCCTCCCAGTTTTTTTATCTCCTCAGTTATCTCAAAAGTCACAATGCAAAAATTTAGTCTCAATCTTTATCTTGTTTCGGGTGTGATTTACATTTTGCCCCCAGCTGTTACTTTCCACAGGTGAGTTTGAACGAGCATCACATGCTTGAATCAAAGTTATTAACATAAATTTAGAAGGAAGCCAACAATTCTGTCCAGCCCATTTCTGGGGTTGTGTGCGAATTTATGTCCAATATGTCTTTTTTCCTCCTCAGGTTTTTTTTGTGTTGTTCCAATACACACAAAAGATATATGGATTGGATTCCATTGTGTATGCTAGTGCATGAAACAGCTGTTGTCCTTTTACAACCTGCTTGTCCTTCCCTTCTCCCCCCACACTACCCTGCGTTGTACACCAATTTTATGTTTAAATAAAGGAGTTTTACAGTCTCGGAGTGTGCAGCAGCTTTCTTCATAGTTCATCATTATGTACAATTTTACTTTTTTTTTCCTCAGGTTTTCTTTTGTGTTTGTCCAATACATAAAAGAAATAAACATGTGTATAACAAAACATGTATAATTGCAATAATATTCTGGGGGAAATACTTTATTTTCTTGAACAATTTCAAGGGTACGAACACTTACAGTCATAACCATGTCACAAGATTAATTACAAAAAGTGTACTCACCAGTGATCCCTCAGCATAAAGAAGGTTAATTTATCCTGTGGGTTTTCTTTGCTGCATGTTTATGACATTCATAAAATCTCATGTACAATATTGGGAACTGTAAAACGCAATAGATATTTTGCCTGAAAATCTACTGTGTTTTTCCCCCTCTGCGAATATAGTTCTATACTAAAATGTATTTATGGTATTAACACAAGTTAGCATCATTGTAAAGTTGGTGGTAGTCTGTCTCATGGGAACCTTAGGATGGCTAGAATATTGATAAGGAAGCAGCAAGGAATTTTCTGAAAGCAGAATTTGTTAAGCACGACAATGGACACAAAGTTAAAATATTCTCGATGAAGATATGATCCCTCCTTCAAATGCAAATCATAAATACGTACTTCCAAACAGCCAGAATGAGGCATTTTCCTGCAAGGTATCTTTCAATCTGAACGAGATCTCCCCAGCGTTCCCTTATCAGCATTTGTGCCTGCGAATGCAGGACTTCCAGTTGAAGCGATAAGCAGAAAGAATCTATACAGCACAAAGTTAAGGAAACAACACTGTACAGAAAACATAAAAGACAACATATAAAATTGTTTGTTCTACGTTCGGCCTTCTTCCAAAATGAATATATTAGTTTTCCATCTATAAGAAAAAAGAACTTGACCTGCTTTGAAGGTAGTGGGCAGCCCCCTCATCTCTTGGGCCTAAACCATAAAAAGCGGAAATGGGAATGACCCGTTAGAAGCAAAACATACTGTATACCTGAAAGTTTAAGCGCTTCTCATCGTCTACTTACATAAAAGCCCTATCCAGGCTATAAGTTTGTCCCGGAAATAGTGGTACCTATAGGACAGAGGGGTACATTCACCTTCTGGGACACAGGCTGCAGCGCTGGCAGACCCAGGTGTGTGCTGTTTGGCCAGGTTGCAGGAAAATTACAAACAGTCTTTCAAGGTCATACACACTGTACCACTGTTAACCAACACGGCCGCCATATTGGCACACCTGGTGATGTGCAGTAGCTTTCTGGGTATAGCGGTGGTCATATTTGTCCCCCTGCTAATCACAACAATAGGCTGATAGCATAATTGAGCCTGGAATGTATGGGCCGCCTCCAGGTTAGTGGGTGCAACCTCCTTCATTTTGGGCATCACCAGCTCGTTGGTGGTGGTGTTAACATTAACTCACCTCCACTATAATCATGCAAAGGAGGCTTCGACCCTACCTTCACCCCTCCTCCATATATAGATATGTTGCACACAATCCAATCCCTCGATGTGATAGAATCAGACCCTAGTCTAGTATAAGATAAAAGGAGTCTAGCAGCTTCTAATTAGTATTTACACATCAAAGGGAAAAATGAGAAAATATTCCTTATTGTTAATCTTGTTGGCTTGTCTTCATTGAATTGTCCTTTATTAAAATATACTAATTAGGTGCACTTTGAACCTTGAGTGTGGCTGGGTGGCTCATTGCACATTCACATGTACACATCTTCGGACAACCTCCACACCCTTCTTGAGCGTTACAGGACTCAGTATTGTCTCCATGGAACAGCGAAGTATCAGAGCATGCGTGAACCTGAATATATTCGAAGATGGTGGCAGGTTGCCTGAAGAAATGTACATGGCAAGGTGCACCTAGTCAAGCACCTACTTAACATACTGCAATAAATGACAATTTAGTGAAAAAGGCCCAAGGGAATTTATTAGAAAAATGAGATTTTTGTGTACTCAACGTAAAATCCTTTTCTCTTAGCCTCTAATTGGAGGACACAGACCGTGGGTGTTATGCTGCTGTACACTAGGAGGCAACACTAGGCAAGATCTGAAAAAGATTAAGTGGCTCCTCCTCTGCAGTATACGCCCCTAAGGCAGGCACTTGCCTCACCAGTTTTGCGCTTAAAGCAGTAGAAGTAAACCAATGATAAAGTAAAAGCCTATAGAAGAAAGAGGCAACCTTATAGTAAATTAAGGAACCGTAAAGAATGCTACAAAGCCCAATACGGCAACAGGGTGGATGCTGTGTCCCCCAATTAGAGGCTAAGAGAAACGGATTTTACATTGAGTACATAAAAATCTCCTTTTCTCCTTTGCCTCATGGGGGAAGGGGGGGGGGGGGAGACAGACCGTGGGACGTCCAAAGCAGTCCCTGTGTGGGAGAGAATAATGCCATAAACTTATACAAGACATGCACCTCACAGGTAGTGCGTCTACCTAGATTTGCATCTGAGGAAGATGTAAGGAAGATGAAACCACGTCTAGGAGTGGACTAGGGCAGTCGCTCCTAGGGATCGTGGGTCGAGGGGCCGAGCCATGTCAACCCCTGGATGTGAACTGTCGAAAGAGCAGACTGGGTCGATTGGGCTCAGCAAAGGATGGGTCCGCCTCACGCATCTCCTGTCTGCTGCGAGTCTCTCCCTGGCGAATGACCTGTGCTACTGTTGTGGTATCGTCCGACTGGTATGACAACCCGCTAGCAACCGATGAAAAGGTAGCAGTGCCAGAAAAAACGGCGCAAATCTACAGATTGATGGACAGGGCATATTCCGAGGGGCACAGTCCGCCCTGAGCAGCGTGGTGAAGATACACCAATTCCCAGCTTGATAGGTCTGCGTCGGTGATTAGTACCTCCTAGCGATCTGGGAGGAAGGATCTCCCTTGTGAGAGGGAGGGTAGGCTTAGCCACCAGCTGGAGGAAACTGAGTAGCCGCGATTAGACTGAATGCCCTGTCTATGAGTGCAAGAGTTTGTGTCCAAGGCTGTGAGAATAGCTAGGTGACAGGGCAGAGGTGTAGTTGGGCGAGGAACCGCAACTATTGAAGCGACTATCCTGTCCAGAACTCTCATCGCGAAACGGAGAGAGTAAGGTGATGGACGAATGAGCGCCGTACCCTATTACAGAAGGAGCTGTACCTGTCCTTAGGAAAGAGGCCGTAACCCGCGGGGAGTTTTGAAAAACATCCTCAGGAATTTGAGCGTTAGACTCGGGACCGGAGAGGAGTTGGACAGATGTACCAATCCATCTAAACGAGCAAGGGTGTCAACTGGAGTAGGAACAGTCCCTTCGCAGCCTGTGAAGGAAAGAGCTTTGATGAGTAGATCGTCCAGGTCTGAGAGAGCACTACTGTTTGTGAGGGAAAAATGGTCATGACTGCCATCACGACTATATGAATACCCTGGGAGACAAGGCGAGTCCAAAAGGCCGGCAACGAACTGAAATGATCCTCTCTGATTGCTAACGGAGCGGAGAGACTGCATGCCGAAAAGACGAACCCGAACGACCTTGTTGAGATATTGGGAGTCCTGAATAGCTGAGTTGAGATGGAGCCGCATGTGGTTATCACTGCCACCCAGAGGCCCAACTGTGGGGACTGGGGAGGATTGCTGGATAGGCCTGGATTGTCTCAACTTCGACCCAAGTCCCCAACTGTGGGGTGCTGAGGAAGGAGGTTTGAGGGATAGCGGGTGTGTTCATCTACTCCAATCCAGAGTCCAACTGTGGGGTCTGGGGAAGATGACCGGCTGCCACTGTCATATCTGTATGAGGAGGTAATGATGCTCCTATCGCTTCAAGACGGAGCGCGCCATTTGCTCCACCTGATGGTCTGTAGCATCCTTAATGGAAGAGCCATCAGGGAGAGAGAGAAAATTCAACTAAAAAATGGTGAAAAACTGGAAGGTCGGCCACCTACCCGTAAGGAAAAACTCCGGGAGTGATCATGAAGGCTGAAAATGTATGTAATTTGGGCCCCCTAGGTTGATGGGAGGTCCTGACTTTACGTGGTGAGCGACTACAAGTGTGCGCCTGGCCAGAGGTCGACTAACCACGCGAGTTCTGAAGTTGGGCAAGAAGGGGTACCCCGTCCTCTCGTAGCGTCAGTAATTAGTTTGTCCATCTTTCGGCGAATAGACAGCCGCTAAGATAAAGAAGGCTCGGGAGGGAGTCCTTAGAGGCAGCATGTGCCTTTGACTTGCATAGTCAGAGTGCTAGTTCAGTTGATGCCGCCCCTGCCGGTCAACTGGTCGTATGCAGGGTATGCCTGAACGAGCTACTCCCTTGCAATGACTTTTGCACCACTAGCTGAGGCAGCTGTGGGTCAGGATCTCGCTTGTGCAGGGCGGTGTGCCGAATATCTGCCCAGGTCATAATTGCCTTGCTACTGATAACCAGAGCGAATGACTTCTGCTCCACGTGATGGTTTGTGGCATTTTGATGGCGGAGCCTTCAGGGAAAGTGAGAGAGGGTGGGGTTGTGGGGGGTGGGGGGGTGGGAGTCCTGCGTCTAGACATAAGACCGGAGTGTCTAGCTGTGAGGAATCTGACCCGGCTTGGATTAACGCAGACAAAAACTGAATTAGTCTTTACCGGTAATTCCTTTTCTTGGAGCCTTCCACGACAGCATTGGAGGATGTCGTCCACGCCCTATTGGGGGACAGGAACACAGAGGTTAAAAGCCCCCCTTCCTCAGTACGCCAGTGTTTACCAAGATCACCCTTAGCCATGGATTACCTGATACAAACCGGAATCAAACACCAACAAGGGGGGGAACTGATGCTGTCGTGGAAGGCTCCAAGAAAAGGAGTTACCGGTAAGGACTAATTCAGTTTTCTCCATTCGCCTTCCACGACAGCATTGGAGGAATACCACCGTTACTCCTCAGGGTGGGACTATTGCCTGTAGGACTTTCCTACCAAAGGACAGAACCCGACAGAAGGACAGAACTAACCTACAGTGGCGAGAAAAAGTGAGGAGAGACTACCACGTAGCCGCTCTGCAAATCAGCTCCGATGAAGCTCCAGCCTGCTACACCCAGGACGTAGAAGCAGCCCGAGTTGAAGGACCCTTCAACCCCACCGGAAGAGCAAGGACTGGAGCGACGTAGGCCTCACAGATCACCTTCGTGATCCAGGAAGCGATGGTAGCCTCGGAAGTCTTCTTCCCTGTATTTTTCCCAAAATGCTGAACAAAACAGGTTCTGATCTAACCTCCAGGAAGCAGTCTCTCGGAGGTTGTGGAGGACAGTCCGACGAACATCGAAGGAGTGAAACACGGCCTCAGTCGCATTAGCAGGAGAGTGACCAAATGAAGGTAGAACCACAACCTGGGACCGATGGAAAGCTGACACAACTTTCGGAAGAAAAGATGAATGACAACCGAAGTGTAATGCGAACAATGGACACCACGAGGCACGGAGCCCGGACAGAGAGCGCCTGCAGTTCTCCAACTCTGGAGCAAAAGTGATGGCCACCCAAAACGCCACCTTGTGAGAGAGACGTAAGGGATGCAGCCGACAAGGGACAAAGGGACTTAGAGAAAACCTGTGGAGAACAATCTTCAAATCCCAGGGAGGGATAGAAGGCCGAACCGGAGACGCCGCCCCCAAAGCAGATGTAAAAAAACCACTTGAGCCATCAATGGAAAGCACGCTCCTGGGCAAAACTGCCCCAAGTGCCGACACCTGGACTTAAAGATGCTCAGCCGAAGCCCCAAATCAAAGCCACGCTGCAAAAATTCAAGAGTTGGGCCACATTAGGATGATGCATGGCCGGGATGGAAGGAGCACACCAGGACAGGAACCGATTCCAGCCCTCCTGTAAATAGCGTGCGACACAGGCTGCCTGCCCTGCCGAAGCATGCGGATCACTGCCTGGGAGAGACCCTTGGTCCTCAGGATCCCGGCCGCAACAGCCAGGCCGCCAGATAGAGCCACTGAAGGCCCGGGTGAAAGAGGACCCTGGGACAGTAGGTCGAGACAGTGGGCAACCTAATTAGTCCCACCAGGCCCAGGTCTCGGATGGCGTCATACCACGCCTGTTTGGGCCACAGGGGAGCCACCAGGATAGTTGACACCCCCTCCGCCCATATTTTTTTGCAACGCCTTGGGAAGTAGCGGGATTGGAGGAAATGCATACACCAAACGGAAAGCCCCGAGGATGGTCTGACCTAGTCAGGGAGAAAAAGGGCGGCACCTTTGTATTCGAGCCCGAGAGCGAAAATACATCCGTATGGAGGCACCATTCTCCTGGGTGGACCTCCGTGCGGCTCAAGAAATCTGCCAGTACATTGGCCATTCCCTTCAGATGAACTGCCGAGAAAGAGAGAAGATGGCGTACTGCCTACAAAAAGATCAGTCTTGCCAGTACCTGCAAGTGTAAGCCTCGAGTACCGCCTTGGTGCCGCAAGAAGGCAACCACAGTCACGTTGTCCGACAGGATCTTGACATGATGACCCCGGAGACCGTGAGCTGCGCAAGAAGCGCGTCTTCCACTGCGAGAAGTTCCCGGAAGTTTGAAGACTGGCGACTGACCGAGCGACTCCAAATCCACTGGAACCGTGTGCGATCCACCATCGCGCCCCAACCAGAACTGCTGGCAGCAGTGGGAACGGAAGTGTCCGGGATTCATCCAGGAAAGCAAGGTGACCATCTGCCCCGGGTTCCGGACCCGCGAGTTTTAGAAACTCAGTATATGTTCCCGGAGCAGACTGGAAGGAGCCTGTGCCCATGCAACCGACTGAATGCAGGCCGTCATGGCCTCTAACAGGGATATTGCTTCCCGCAAGTAGGGCGACCTCCTTGCCCGGAAGCAGGTCCGATGCACACAGCGCAGAAGCTGATGTGCCGCAGGAAGGAATGAGGCCTGTCTGGAGGAGGCCAGCAAGACTCCCAAAATTTGATGACGGGTTGCCAGCACCCATTCCGATTCCCAACGAATGGGCACCCACCTCAGGGACTGAAGAATCTCCAATGTTTTGGAGACCAGTGTGCGCAGAACCACTGCCGAAGGAGCAACCACCAACCTGTCGTCTAAATAGGGAAGCACACATATCCCCTGGGTCTGGATGAATGCGATCACTTCCCCCATGAGTTAGGTAAACTATGGGGGCCCACGAAAACCCGAAGGGCAGCACATTAAACTGAAAATGGACCGTCCCGCCTGCCCCGGAGATTGCGAATCGCAGAAAGCGCTTGTGGGACGGGTGAATGGGGCCATGATAATACGCGTTCTGGAGGTCCACAACAACCTGGAGTAACGCCCCTGGCCCTCCTCCCCAGGAGGAACCGGGGACCCCACACCAGAATCCAACAGGTCTTGCAGACCCGACAAGAAAAAATGTGCGAGAGTCCCCCTGAGGAAGCGAGGGGACTCGAAGACACGGAGGGGCTGGCTCTCGAATTCCAAGTGCAGACCCTCCCAAATGGTCAAGAGGATCCAAGGGCACGAGGAGATTGCTTGCACTGTGGCAGAAACCACAGGAGCTGCCCCGCAATGGGAAAGGCGGCATTGTTTAGGGGGCGGCTGGTGATGTCGTTGCTGGGGGAGCAAGATATTACGGGTCTTGGCCCCTTTCTGGAATGCCCAGCGACCAGACTTACCCTTCCCTTTAGACTGGGAGGGTTGGCTACGCTCAGGCCGAAAGGACTGCCTCCGAAAGGGCTTCTGTTCCGGGAGACACATTTTCCGGTCTGACACCTTTCCCAGGATGTCATCCAATGCCGGACCAAAGACAAAAGACCTTTGAAAGGGGAGGCCACACAGCTGGAGCTTAAACGTGACCTACCCATTCCACAAAGTAAGCCACACTGCCCTGAGAGCTGTGTTAGCCAACACTGCGCACCTGGTGCCAATGCGGAACGACTCAGCAGAGGCATCGGTCAGGAAGCCCGTAGCACGTCTCAGAAGTAGAATGGAGTCCAAAGCTCCTCCCTGGGAGGAATTCTTCCAGCTGGGTGATCCACTTAAGGAGAGACTTGGTTAAAAGCCTCGCCCAATGGCTAGTGGCCCACAGTCGCCAGAGCAAGGGGCCTGCCAGGGGGATAGCCTGCAGCCATCATGTGTCACCTATACATAATGCCTTGGATGATGTACAGCTCAGGATTGAACCCACAGCCACAGCTGGGTACATGAGGCATGGTGCAGGTGATTAACTGCTACATGGTTGCTGCCAGAGCAGCCCCACGCATGTAGAAGAAATGTTCACCTTAAAAGACATATCTGCCGCCTCCCAGGAGTTTTTGAGGACACTCTCCATCTTAGGATCAAGGGGGTCCTTCAACTGGGAGGAATCTTCAAAAGGCAACGCGGTCTTATATGCTACCTTGGCCACCTGGATGTCCCCTTTGGGACCTCCCAGACAAAGTCATCACCCTCCAGTCCACTCGGATGGGGTGAGCAGCCGATATTTTGAAGACTCCCACTCCCGGCAGATGAGAACCCGGATGACCTCATGGACAGGGAAGCCCAACTGCCGCTTAGCCTTTAGGCTTCTGAACATTTAGTCCTGCACAGAAGAAGGGGGTTCCACCACCTCTACTCCCATGGCACTGTGGACAGTGTCCACCAATTCACCCATGGGCTCGTGGAAAAATAGTAGTGTCCAGATTCTCGTGTCTGGACAGAGGCAACAGAGGCAATATCCTTGCCATCCTCTGATGCTGAGCTCTGGTCAGCCTATGAGATCCACAGAGTCACAATCCTGGAGCTTCCTCTCTTTCGGAGGGGAAGGCCTGGAAACTGCAGCAAAACCCGGCAGTGCCGAGATAGAAGCCTGCACCTCTTCCTAATGGATTGGAGCTCCTCAAGCAGGGATGGGGAGTCCATCCTGACAACACTGTCAGTCATGGCCGACACCTTTTTGTAGGAAGAGGGAAGTTCGTGCCGCAGCCACATTTCCTGGACGGATTTTTGCTCCCTTTCCCAGGTGGCCCTTGTCTCCCTATAGTAAAAAAGGGAAGAGAAGGGGGTCCCAGTGGGAGTGCAGGGCCTAAATAACTCTACCCCTTGTGACCACCCCAGAAACACTTCCATGAGCTGGGGGAACGCTGGGCTCTGCAGAAGCAGAGGTGGAAGCCTGTCACCCTCCATGTTTCAGGGATCAGCCTTACCTCGGTGTAGCTTCCGGCGGGTACTTGTCCAGAAGTACCGTGCCCCCAACGAGGAACACCTGTTCCCTCCCTCCTTCTGGTCACCGGCCACGGGCAGTAGCGCGCGATAGGCCTGCTGTGTTCCCTGGAGCTGCGCCCAGTCTGTACAGGAGCCACCGCCCGAAACAGGAAGTGCCCGCCCGAAACAGGAAGTGCCATCCAGGAACCTCTGATGCATGCCCCAGGGACCGCAGCTGGAGGAGGGAGACTGAAAGAAACCAAGAGCACTTACAGGATGCAGTCAGAGCCCAAATGTGAAGCAAGCCCAGCTGCAGGCTGATAAATCACCTCTACCATTTGGGCTCAGACTGTATCCTGTAAGTGCTCTTGCTTTCTGTTTTTGGCATTGATGGTAAGGTTTTTTGATGCTGCTTTTTTTCTAGTAGTTTTTGTACAGTTTTGTTAGGACTGATGAGCATGGGATTCCGTGACGTGGATCATCAGCTTAAATGTCTTGGGCCAATACATGAACCAAATCCCATTTATAAAGGTTTTTTTTAATCCATCCATAGGTACAGTTGGGCCTATAGGGGCGCCATTCATCTAGTGGTGCAGAAGCATCGTACTGTGCGGCCCAATGCTCAGGCAGCGGAGCGGTTGGGTAGCTTTCAGACACTCTGCATCATATGTACCAATGTGAATGGTGCTATATGCAAGCCCAGTGTATGCATGGCAGGTCGCCTCCCACATCTTGCTGGTACAGGTGATTTATCAGCCTGCAGCTGGGCTTGCTTCACATTTGAGCTCTGACTGTATCCTGTAAGTGCTCTTGGTTTCTGTTTTTGGCATTGATGGTAAGCCGCATTTTTCCCCCAAAAGCGCAGGAAAAAGTGATAATACTTTCACTTTCCCAGCGTATCTACATATACTGCAAATTGAACTAAAAGAAAGCAATGTGTATTAAAAATAAAAAATAAAATACTTACCTCTCTGTCGAGTGTCCTGGGTCCCGAGGAGAAGACGTCCGATCGCTGCAAGGACCTTAAACATGTGATTGGCTAAAACCAATCAGTTGATGGGTGACGTGACATCAGCCAATAGTGACATGACAGCATCAGCTGTTGGTTTAAATCACCCACCAGCCGGCTAAACCAAACATCTGATGCTGTCAGCTGATGTGATTGGTTTAGCCGCCGGTAGGCGACCAATCAGCTGAGCGGTTTTAAAACGCTCAGCTGATGCTGTCATGTGACATATCAGCTGATCGGGTTGCCACCAGTCAAAGGATTCAGGCCCCGGCAGCGATCAGACATGGATGCCACTCTGCAGAGAGGCAAGTATTCATTTATTCTTAAAACCATTTTTTCTTTTACTTCGCTTTAGTAGCACTAGCACCACTAAAGCTGGAGTACCACACATGTCACACGGGGGGGGAGGGAGCACAGGTTTCTTCCTTCCCCTGTGTGACATCACAGCCTGCTATTTCTACAGCACCCACGATTATATGCGCAGGAATTGCGCATTGTCTGATCAGCGATGCGCAAGTCCAGCAGTTATAATGGCGCCTATTGGAAAAAGTGCACTAAAAAGTGCAAACAATTGACATGTTCATTCTTTTTACGCGCACTCGCTCTATCAAAAGCGCGCCTGAAAAATATGCAGCATCTCAACGGCAAAAGTGAAAGTCCATTCACTTTGCCAGGAAACGCAGGCGCAGATGCGCTTTTGGGGGGAAAGCGCGTGTAAAAAGATGCGGCAATTACGCTGTGTGTGAACGCAGCCTAAGAATTTAGTGTAGGGTCCATTACATTACTCATTATGAATAATACTCAATATCAAAGTAATGTTTGTATAATGCCAGTGCATCTATTATATAATCACGAATGGGTTTTTTGCCCCTTTTGAGACCGCTCTCGCTGCGAGTCAGCGTGGTCATGTGGATACGAACGAAGCATTGGCCGCGCAGCGGCCATTGCGAGCAGCTCTAAGGCGACTCGCTATGCCGCCAGCGGCATGCCGAGTCGCCTTAGCAGCGCGAAGCATTGGCCGCGAAGCGGCCATTGCGAGTCAGAGACTCGCTCTGCTAGAATCCCGATGCATTGTGCATCGGGCACCCATCTAGTACAGTATAAGAAGGGTGACATTTTTCTGTCTACTTGGACAAATGTTAATGTATCTTGTATATTCTACCACCATTGCAGGATCGGATACATTATTGCACTTTGTGCAACAGATCAAACACATCTTATTTTCCCTCAAACACCCTTGCAATTTATATCTCAATAAGCATACTACTGGTAAGGCCTGAAGACAATTTAACTTGGAAAGGCTTCTTGGATTAAGCAATTACTCAAAGGAATACACTTTTAGAAAAAACTATAAGCAAAATAGAAAGGATACGCAAGCACGTGTACATATCCTGAAGTGGTTTCTCGTCGGAAAAAAGCCTAGATTGAACCAACTGGTGAATGAAGTTTATTTGCATGCTATGAACTAGTGCACGACCATCTGGAAGAAAAAATGTTCACAATTAACGGAATATAAAAGGGAGGAATATGCAATCTGTAATCTAGGGAGAATCATCAAGTAACAGTAATAGCTTTACAAAGTGAAAAGAAGAAGAAAAAATAAAACACATTCCCGCACCATGCCCATTACGAAAGAAGGAAATGCTTTAGCACTTTTCAGTCCATTATCAAAGCTACATTTTATTTCATACATTTTTGAAGTCACAATTGTTATAAGTTAGGAGGATATTAAATTGTCCTTTCATACATAAATGCTACTATACTTTATACATCACACCAATACATATAGGTAACTATGTTGAGATAGGACCCAGCGCTACTATATTTTACACTTTTTGTGTGTAAACAATTTAATCTATTGACAAGGTCTGAGGTGGAATGATAAAAATTTTAATTAGAACTCAATTAACAAATCATAAAAATGTTTATACTAAAAAGTACAATGAAAAGGAGATTTTTGCGTACTCACCGTAAAATCCTTTTCTCTTAACCGGGATGTTCAATGAAGTATGGACGCTCTTTTCGCAGTCTTTAAAGGAAGGAGCTTAGAGGCCTGAAGTGGAAGAACTTTGACGAGCAGATCGTCCGGATCTGAAAGAAACTACTCTTGAGGAATGGTCCTGACTGCCGTCATGATTTAAGTGACTATCGTGGATTGCTGATAGATCACAGAGACTCTGTGTCGAAGTTTCGAACCTGGACGAGCTTATTGAGATATTGAAAGTCCGGAAAAGGTCGGACAGAGTCTCGAACTTTGGGAACTACCACTAAAGCGTTGAGTAACTCCTAGAGGAAAAGGTTATCTCAACAAACAGGGATAATGACTCCAGTTTGTGGTAGCGATCAATTGTCCGAGAAAATGAACAGGGGGGCGCGAGACCTTGACTGGGACTCTGGAAAGATGAACAGGAAGGACCGAATGGAGGAACTCGATATTGTACCCGTAGGTCATCAATCTATGACCCATTGTCTACTGAAAAAAAATGACTATTAGTCTGCGCCTGGAGAGGTCGAGCAACCACGCGAGGTCTGAAAAAATGACAGGAAAATATGTCTGTTGACGGCGGGCGATCAGTTGCTTTGAACTCTGTTGAAGAAGGGAGTGCTCCTTCCTATCATGGCATCAGTAAATAAATAGTTTGTCCATCTTTCGGAGAATGGACAGCCGCCAAGTTAGGAAGGCACGCGAGGGAGTTCCTAGAGGGCAGCGTCTGCCCCTTACTCATGTAGCCAGAGTGCTCGTTCATTTGAAGCCATCATAGTCATGGCATCGGCTGTATGCAGGGATGCATGAAGAAGAAACTCCCACTCTACCGTGTTGCGTTGCTCGCTGTAGTAGATCTGAACAGAATCTCGCTTGCGCAGAGCGATGTGTTGAACACCTGCCCAGGTTATAATTGCCACGATATCCAACAGGAAATAAATGTCGTGTTCCGTGTTACAACGTGTGGCATTTTTGATGGTGGAACCATCAGGGAGAGTCTCGTAATCAGACAGGAGACCGGAGGGTCTACCTGTGGAAAATCCGAGCAGGCTTGGATTAACGCAGTCAAGAAAAGGGGGTTGCGAGCTTCTATTGCCTTTAGGATTTTAGATATGTTTTGTGGATAGAAAACCGCATGGTCAGGGGTTTCAGATACATCCGGTATTTGACAATGTCTGAGTAAATCCTCAAGTATGGCCATAGTGCCCGAAGAGACTAGCTCAAGGGGGCCGTCAGGATCATAATGTACTGGGCATAGGGAAACCTGTCAGCTTTCCTTGGTGGGAGAATCATTAGAGCTGTGATAGGACATGGAGAAGGGGGGGTCCTACTGGACCTGTTTCATGCTGCCTCTGATATCACTGGTTCACTTGGTTTTCTCCTGTAGTTCAGGAGGAAGGTTATTCCCTGTTTCCTCATTCCTTGTCTGTATGCCTTTCTCAATGAAGTGTATGTATTAAATAAGATGTTAGCCGTATGGTTCTCCCTCCTGAGTTCAGAAGTGTATAACTGATTTGGTGGCTTTGCCCTTGTAATGTGGATGGTCCTTGGGCTGGATTCACTTGTTCTCCTGCAGTATGTGGTGCCTCTGGACTAGAATTCACCTGGATGCCGGTGTGTAGCGTCATCAGCGTCCTACACCGCCGCTGTGCTCAATGGTGCTTCCGGGTTCCATCTACGTCACTCATCATGTGACGTGCTACTAGTTGCTCCATCCCTATTGATTCCAGCCTACCCGGTCAAATGACCTGTGATGACATAGTGACGCGCCACATCACACGATGAGTGACGTGGACGGAACCCGGAAGCACTGCTGAGCACAGCGGCGGCGTAGCATGCAGACAACACTACACACCGGTATCCAGGGTGGATTCCAGACCAGCGGCACCAAATAGCGCAGGAGAACAAGTGAATCCAGCCCAAGGACCATCAACATTACAAGGGCAAAACCACCAAACCAGTTATACACTGCTGAACCCAGGAGGGAGAACCATACAGCTAACATCGTATTTAATACACACACTTCTCTGAGAAAAACATACAGACAAGGAATGAGAAAACATCAGTTGCTATAAATAAATTTGAGTGCCTGCATACAAGACAGAGGAGGAATACCTGATGCACAAAAAGATCCACCAGTGCCTAACAGTAATAGGAAAGGACAGAGGCATTCTCTCCTACAAGCAAGTACCCCTACCACGCATCACCCCTAATAATGAAAGTTTTGAATACCACACAACAAACAACACGTACAACCCAGAACCTAGAAGTCCACAATCCAGAGGGAAGATTTCCCATCCAAAACGTGAGACAGCCTCATTACTACTCCCTGAGGAAGGAGTCGGGACTGACTCCGAAACTCATAGGAGGAATAAAAGGAAACTCGTGATGAATATTGTGTGATTGAATAAAATTTGTAACATTCAACCTCAGGCTTGGTGAATAGATTAAATCATTCACAAAAAAGTGCCAAATATCGTAGCCCTGGGTCAGATAAACATATTTACCATTATGCTACCAAACAAATAGAAGGTTGCTACACAGAACCTTCTAAAGACTTCCAAGCAGCAACTGTCATATAGCCAGCTCCAGTGTTTCCATATTATTATTAAGTTATAGAACATATAGGTAACTAATGTTGTTCTGCTGTAAAATGTGGCGTTTTATTTTAGAAACTCAAATACCTCCGGTTTCTTTATCTTCCACAAGAATTTCCAGTTTTAGAAGTCTCCATGGAACATCAGGATCATCCCCCATTACAGTCAGAGTAGCTTCAAACTCTCCCTCAACACGAAACTTCACTCTTCCATTTGCTATAGAATAATTGTTCATAAAAATGTGTTGAGATATGTGTACAATATCGGCTAACAAAAATAAAACTACAGGCACAAAAAAAAAAAGCAGTCATTCGTACCAACTGTAAGATTTGCCAGCTGCGGAGGGAGGTCTGTAGTAACTAGCCGATGCCGCAGTATCTGGTTGAGTTGATGAAGTGTTGATTGTTTTTCAATTTTGGTAATTGGATCAGGAGGAATTATTTTATCCTGTAAAAAGGGTTAGCTAGTTAGTCCACAGTTATGATAACCATAGACAAAACTGTATTAGACAAGTCAATGCAGATTTGATGAACATACGGTAGACTGTCACTTTTTTTTTCTTCTAAAAAACATACCCTGATACATGTTGGCAGTCTTGGATAGGACCCTGTGGTAAGAACATCAATTGCATAAGGAATTGCAAAGCTCGGCAAGCGAGCATGCACCAGAGCATCTCTTGCCAATGATGCCAATCTGTCGGCAGTGTCAACAAACAAGATGGTTTGCTGGTCAAGAAAACTAGATATCATCTGCAGAAGAAGAGAAACACAACTTAATGTAAGACAAAAAAAATCAGGCTGCCAGGATTAAACTGTGGTAATGAGCCTCAAGGTAACCATTTATCAAGGCGGGTATTATAAGGCCACTGCCCACGTGCAGCTACACCCCGTAGAAACCCTCTTAGATGTCACAGTATATACAATGCTGGCTGGTGGTAAAGAAAAAAAAATCAAAACTCTGCATGTCACCCTCACCAGTAATGGTCATTGGTGCTGTAGTGAGGACCAGTCCCTTTCTCCTTGCCAATAGCGCGCTCACTCTGCCCTGAGAGATGTCCTGCCTGGCACAGATACCATTGACTTCACAGTCCATGCACAACATCAACAAAGGCAGAGTGAGCAAGACAGTAACAAGAGGACTGAGGGGTAGCTCAAGCCAAAACTGTAGCACCACCTAGATGAGGAGTGAGGGCGAAGTGAGGCAGTTTTATATGTTCAATCTAATCTGTCTTTAAAAAATGAGGAAAAAAAAAAAAATTTCGGTATCCATGTAAATCCAGCTGGAATTGTATGCACCCACATCAGTTTTCAGCCCCACTAACTTACGGGTGCATCGAGTTCTGTACGGTTCCCAGTGATCCGGGTGTCCACTGTCTTTTCACTAACTCCAGACACGCATTATGGAACAATTTTAGTCTCTATGACAAAACCATTAAAGGTACCGTCACACACAGATATATCTCTGGAGACATGGCTTGCAATTCTTTGGTTGCAGTGAAATTATGGACACATTATTACATTTGTACACGGCAACAAAGTGGAACAATGTGTCCATGATTTCACTGCAACCAGAGAATTGCAAGCAATGTCTCCAGAGATATCTCTGTGTGTGACAGTACCTTAAAGAGGACCTGCCACCAAACCAGGCATGGTGATCTAATTACAGCACTGGATGCAGCATGTCTATGGTTAACAGAGCAGGACGGGGAAAGGCTGTGATGTCAGAGCAGGAGGTCGGCCGCCCCGCCTCCTGCAGTGACATCACCGCTTATACCCGCCCTGCTCTATGTTAACCATAGAGCAGGGCGGGTATAAGTGGTGACGTCACTGCAGGGGGCGGGGCTAAACAGCCATTTCTGGGGGGGGGGGGGGAAACCTCTCTATTATGCTGCAGAAGAGGGAGACCGTGATTGGCAGCAGTAGGCAGATTACACATGCAGGGGGTGTGAATCTGCCCTTTGGCTGCAGCCTGTAGCCACCTCCTTTATAGTTGCACGATGTAAGTTTTCGAAGTGTATTTACTCGGGGTACAGGGCGGCTCAAGTGCTGGGGGACCCCTTGCCTGGATGCAGCAGACATGCTGTATCCAGTGCTGTAATTAGATCACCATGCCTGGTTTGGTGACAGGTCCTCTTTAACACCCAGATTAGGAGCACTACTGGTTAAATTATAATGGAGCTCTATGGAACCTGGATCCTAGGCCGGATCTGGGTTTATGGTCTGAGCATGCCCAAAACCCAGTTGTAAATGACACACCCACTAGAATTATAATTGCGGAGTAATTCGTGGGGGCTGCAGGTTTTACATTTTGCACTTTTCAGTTGCAGGTTACCCTCAAGACTGACGGTACATTTGTAAAGTGCAGAATACATTATAATTGATCTGTACTTATAACACAGGGGTGGGGAACCTCAGGCCCCAGGGCCAAATGCAGCCCTTGATGACTTTTTTTTTTTGCAGCTCCCAGACAGATTCCTGAGGACAGTAGTGCTCAGGCTGTCAGACTCATTTTGCCAACTGTCTGCCCTTTAAATCCAGCTCTTTAGTGATCTCTATGCCCCAGCCTCAGCCACCCCAGTTAAGTATATGCTACCAGCCTCTCCTGTGATGTCTAAGGCTCTAGCAAACCTGGAAAAGCAGTTGACAAGGCCATGATCAATATCACCCATGCCAAAGAGAAGCAGCCCCAGCCACCACAGTAGGGCTGAGTTGATTGTTTAACCAAATATAGTGGACAATTTTCAAGTTGATAATTTTGCACGGCCCTCAAAGGATTGTAGAAATTTCCAAATGGCCCTCGGCAGAAAAATGGTTCCCCACCTCTGCTACAACATAACACCTAGTTTTTATTATAATTTATTTGTAGCTATATACAGAACATCTAGTTTTTTTTCTTTTACCTGAAAGGGTGTGGAAGCAGCAGGTTATGTTGGTAATACTCACCGCACATTTCTCTACTTTGCCAGCATTATTTGCCCATTTCACAAGAGCTAGCAATCTAACGAAGAGTTGACGTGAACGGCTAGCAAATTGTACAATTTCAATTTTCCTATAACACAAGACAGTTTACCATTATAAATTGAGCCTCAAACTGCCGGAAACTGTAAAAAGGCTTCATAATAATTGTGAACAAAGAAGGACAGAGTTAAAAAGCACCCGTCACCAGGTCACAAGTGGTGAGCTTTTGCTCTGATTTTATTTGTGCGGCTACTTTGAGTATTTTTATATATATGCATCCACCATACAGTTGCAGAGACCGTATTTTTCGGACCATAAGACACACTTTTTCCCCCAGATTGTGGGGAAAAGTGTGTACGGGAGGGGTGCATCTTATGGTCCGAACATAGTGTGTTGTGCTGGCTGCGCTTTTCTGTGGAGGTGAGGCAGCTCTAAAGAGGCTGGGGGAGGCTGGCAGAGGCTGCAGAAACAGCCCGTGGTCACGTGTCCCCACTCAATCTGCTGTAATATTCACTGCACTCCTCTGTCCATCTCCCAGTGCTAAAGCTAGCGCTGAGAGATAGCGGGAGTCAGTGTACATTACAGTACACTAAGTGTACTGACAACCCCCATCACTTTATATAGCCCCCCCCCCCCATTACTGAATATACCCCCCCTGCTGCAGCACGCAGTACAAGAACAACCAGTATACATACATACCTATCTGCCATACCCTCCGTCTCTCCCTCTGCAGCCACACTGATCTCTTCCTGTGTGAGCCGGCATCCTGTCATGTG
Organism: Allobates femoralis; assembly: GCA_033576535.1. Taxonomy (NCBI): domain Eukaryota; kingdom Metazoa; phylum Chordata; class Amphibia; order Anura; family Aromobatidae; genus Allobates; species Allobates femoralis. The sequence goes on from JARQOC010000002.1 coordinate 172,471,077, forward strand.
ACTGGAACGCTCCGTGATGACATCACTGCTGTGCCCGGTCACATGACAGCATACCGGCTTACACAGGAAGAGATCGATGCAGCTGCAGAGGGGACGGTTGATAAGTGTGCTGCAGTAGGGGGGGCATATTCAGTGATGTAGCGATGGTGGCTGCAATATCCCAGCATGGGAGGGCCATATCCAGTGATGGGGGCCATATTCAGTTATGAGAGCAGCAATATCACAGCATGGGAGGGCCATGTTCAGTGATGGGGCTGCAATATGCCAGCATGGGAGGGCCATACCCAGTGATGGGGGCTGCAATATCCCAGTGATGGGGGCTGCAATATCCCAGTGATGGGGGCTGCAATATCCCAGTGATGGGGGCTGCAATATCCCAGTGATGGGGGCTGCAATATCCCAGTGATGGGGGCTGCAATATCCCAGTGATGGGGGCTGCAATATCCCAGTGATGGGGGCTGCAATATCCCAGTGATGGGGGCTGCAATATCCCAGTGATGGGGGCTGCAATATCCCAGTGATGGGGGCTGCAATATCCCAGTGATGGGGGCTGCAATATCCCAGTGATGGGGGCTGCAATATCCCAGTGGTGGGGGCTGCAATATCCCAGTGGTGGGGGCTGCAATATCCCAGTAATGGGGGCTGCAATATCCCAGTGATGGGGGCTGCAATATCCCAAACAAAATACTTATTTTTTATTTTAACAAGCAGCCTCTTTACATCTGGTTTTTTTTTTTGAAAGATAAACTATTGGCAAGTTTTCCATTACTACAGATATAGCTGTGCAACGCTTGTTGCTCCATAAAGACCATACCCTTTTTGAAGAGCTGTTGTGTGCAGGGCTTTGGAGTCAGTGTCTCTGTCTATTTAGTAGAGCCAGAGTTGGATTCAGGGAAATTGAGTGGTTGGAGGTTTGGCTTATTGACTGTTCACCAGGGCTGTGGAATAGAGAGTTGGAGGTTTGGCTTATTGACTGTTCACCAGGGCTGTGGAATCGGAGTCTGAGTCAAATCCAGGAAAATTGAGTAGTTGGAGGTTTGGCTTACCAACTCCACTGCCCTGGTTGAGTACCAGTCATGAGGAATCTAGCCTAGAAGTCACAAGCAAATCAGGCTGAAAACGCACCGGGTTGTGTCAATGCACTTGACTATGGCTTTTTACAAAAACACTGACAAGCCCCCAATCCAATTCCAACTTAATTTGCAAGGGATTTCCATGGTACATGACAACTACTTTCCTAAAAGGAATCATTTTATGGCTGGCCAAGCACTTGCACATCCGAACCACTAATTCACTTCATAAAAGTTCAGTCACTGAATATTTACTGTGGATTTCACACTGAAAACATGCAACAAATACTAACACAATATCAGTGAGTGTTATCTCGCAACAGAACTTACAATAATTACAACTTTATAGGAGTTATGTGTAACAAGTGCAGATTTAGCTGACAGTTCACCAAATATAAGAAATCTCACCTTTCCATGTCAGTCTTCCTTGGCAGCCTAAAACAATAAGAAAGCAATTTACACTCAAGGGCCAAAAGAACCTCATTTTATCATCCACGGAATGTGTATCAGGTAATTTAGCATTAAAATACACAGTTTTCCCCAAGCTACAACATAATAGAAATCTTATTTATTCCCTAATTAGACAAGCCATTAAACAGGTTGGCAATCACCCATGGATGAAAACAATGATTATCGACAGCACTTCGCCTTGTGTAATTATATGTGCTGCCAATAATATAGTACTGCATGGGGACAGAGCGATTGTGTTAAGATTTTGTTTTGTCCCCATCACTCACTGAACAGAGTAAACAGCCAAAGTAATGTCCGACGAATGTCTTATGTCTTGGATCTGCTCTAAATGGACCGTTACATTTCAATAGATTGACAGCAACATTATAAAGGGTGGGCCATCTATATGGTTACACCTACATAAAATGGGAATGGTTGGCGATATCACCTTCCTGTTTGTGGCACATCAGTATATGGGAGGGGGAAAACTTTTCCAGATGGGTGGTGACCATGGCGGCCATTTTGAAGTCAGCCATTTTGGATCGTACTTTATTTTTTTTCAATGAGAAGAGGGTCATGTGACACAAACTTATTGAGCATTTCATAAGAAAAACAATGGTGTGTTTGGTTTAACGTAACTTTATTCTTTCATGAGTTATTTCAAGTTGATATCACCATTCATTACAATTTTATTTAGGTGTATCCATATAAATTGCCCACCCAGGCAATTGGGCCATTTAAATGGATACACCTAAATAAAATGGGAGTGAATGGTGATATCAACTTGAAATAACTCATGAAATAATAAAGTTACTTTAAAACCAAGCATACGATTATTTTTCTTATTACATTCTCAGTAGGTTTGACCCTCTTCCCATTGAAAAAAAGTATGATCCAAAATTGATCACTTCAAAATGGCCACCATGGTCATCACCCATCTGGAAAATGTTCCCCCTCCCATATACTGTGCCACAAACAGGAAGTTGATATCATCAACCATTCCTAATTTTGTAGCACACCGACTCCCTTGATGCATGTGTATAGACTACTGTTTGTTCAAGAGTGAACATGTTCAGGCATGGGATGGAAGGTGTTGGGTGTAAGGCTGGTTTCACACTGCGGTTTTTCACTGATCAGGTTCGATCAGGTTTGTGTGCCAAAACCAGGAGAGGAACCAGGAGAGGAACTTGCAGAGAAAAAAGAGAATTTTGTTTACGTACCGTAAATTCTTTTTTCTTTAATCATCAATGGGAGACCCAGACAATGGGGTTTAGGGCACTGCCCTCCGGAGGTCACACTAGGTACTACAAGTTTGTAGACACCGCCTCCTCCGCTTATAAACCCCTACCGCAGGGAACATCCTCAGTTTGGTCTACAAGCTGCGAGGAGGAAATAAACCACACCCGAAACATCGGGAAGAATGCCGTACACAAAAGGCTCAACAACCCGGCAAACACTGTCTCAACAGAGAACAGAGCAAATGCAAAACATGCAAAGGAACAACTGGGTGGGTGCTGGGTCTCCCATTGATGATTAAAGAAAAAAGAATTTACGGTACGTAAACAAAATCTCTTTTTTCTGGTCATCATAATGGGAGACCCAGACAATGGGGATGTCCTAAAGCAATACCCCAGGGCGGGAAGAGTTCCTCAACAAGACGGAAAACACATGGTTCCCTTTAAAGGTGGGCAACCGCCGCCTGGAGAACCCGCCTGCCCAAACTCGCATCCGCAGAGGCATGGGCATGCACCATATAGTGCTTAGAAAAAGTGTGCAGGCTGGACCAAGTGGCCGCCTGACACACCTGTAGAGCAGACGCTCTATGTCGCAAGGCCCAGGAGGCACCTACAGCTCTAGTAGAGTGTGCCTTCAAACCCACCGGGAGAGGCAAACCAGAAGACCGGTAAGCCTCCTGAATGGGAGCCTTGATCCATCTGGCCAAGGTCGACTTCGAAGCCGCGGACCCCTTACAGCGACCCATCGTGAGGACAAATAAGGAATCCGAACTCCTAAAGGAGGCGGTCCTGGACACATAAATGCGTACAGCCCTCACGAGATCCAGAGTATGGAGGTCGCGCTCAACCTGATGAACGGGAGCGGGACAAAATGATGGGAGAACAATCTCCTGGTTTAGGTGAAACGTTGAAACCACCTTCGGCAAGAATTCTGGCCGTGGGCGCAACACCACCTTGTCTTGGTGAACCACCAGAAAGGGTGACTTGCACGAAAGTGCAGCCAATTCTGAGACCCTTCTCAGGGACGTAATTGCTACCAGAAAGACCACTTTCTGGGACAGACGAGAGAGAGAGATGTCTCTCAGTGGTTCAAACGGCGGTTTCTGCAGAGCCGCCAGGACCATGTTGAGGTCCCAAGGGTCCAGAGGTCGCCTGTAAGGCGGAACCACCCGAGCTACCCCCTGCAGAAATTGGCGGACCTTCGGCAGGAGCGCCAAGCGCCTGTCAAACAGCACTGAAAGTGCTGACACTTGACCTTTCAGAGAGCCAAGGGATAACCCCAACTCCAACCCCGACTGTAGGAAAGCCAACAATGTCGGAATGGACAATGGCCACGGTGAGCGTCCACCAGAGGCACACCAGGAGAAAAAGATTTTCCACGTTCTGTGGTATATCTTCCTGGAGACAGGTCTCCTAGCCCTATTCATAGTGGCAACCACTGTAGGAGAGAATCCTCTGGACGTCAGCAGCCAGGCCTCAAGAGCCATGCAGTCAATCTGAGGGCCCTGGAATTGAGGTGGAAGAATGGGCCTTGCGCGAGTAGATCTGCGCGTTCTGGAAGAGCCCACCGGTGTCCGCCTGACAGTTGCCACAGGTCCGGGTACCAGGACCTCCTGGGCCAATCTGGAGCCACTAGAATGGCTACTCTGCATTCCATCCTGATTTTCCACAGGACCCTGGGAATCAGAGCCAGAGGCGGGAACACATATGGCAGCTGGAAGCTGGACCAACTCAGGATCAGGGCATCCGCCCCCAGAGACTGAGGATCCCACGATCTTGCCATGTATTGGGGCACCTGATGATTCAGCCGTGAGGCCATCAGATCCACGTCCGGAGTGCCCCATCTGCCGCAGATGTCCCGAAAGACGTCTGGATGAAGAGACCACTCTCCGGCGTCCATGCCCTGTCGGCTCAGGTAGTCGGCCTCCCAGTTCTCGACCCCTGGGATGTGAACTGCGGAGATCAGGCAGCCGTTTTCCTCCACCCAGGCTAGAATGCGGTGGACTTCGGCGAGGGCCTGAGCACTTCTGGTCCCTCCCTGATGATTTATGTAGGCGACGGCCGTCGCATTGTCGGACTGCACCCGAATGGGGTGTCCTGACAGGAATTTCTGAAACGCCAGGAGCGCCAGATAGACCGCCTTGATCTCCAGCACGTTGATCTGCAATGCCGACTCCGACTGAGTCCAGAGGCCTTGAGCCCTGTGGTGCAAGAACACCGCACCCCAGCCCTTCAGACTGGCGTCTGTGGTCACCACTAACCATGACGGTTTTAGGAAGGACCGGCCTCGTGACAGGTGACGTGGCTGGAGCCACCACTGTAGGGAGTCCTTGGTCGGTTGTGACAGTGTCACCAGCCGATTCAGCGAGATCGTCCTCTTGTCCCATCTGTGAAGAATCTCCAGCTGGAGAGGACGGAGGCGAAACTGTGCGAACGGCACCGCCTCTATCGCCGCTACCATGCGTCCCACTAGTCTCATCAATACCCGTAGGGATGAGTGTGGTGACAGGAGGACTGCTTGTACTCCTGATTGGATCGCCATCTGTTTGACTCGTGGCAGAGACACCAGGGCTGAGGCTGTGTTGAAGTCCATGCCCAGATATGTCAAAGACTGGGTCGGAACTAGCGTTGACTTCTGAATATTGAGGAGCCAACCGAACTGTTCCAGAGACCGCATGGTCACATTCAGGCTCTCTTGACAGAGGTGTTCTGATGGCGCCCTGACCAGCAGGTCGTCTAAATAGGGAATGACGGCATGTCCCTGCATGTGCAGGAGAGCCATCATGGAAGCCATCACTTTTGTGAACACCCGCGGTGCCGAGGCTAGCCCGAATGGCAGTGCCACAAATTGGAAGTGTTCTTCCCCCACTGCGAATCGCAACCAGCGCTGATGAGCCGGTGCAATGGGTACGTGAAGGTAAGCGTCTCTGATATCTATGGACGCTAGGAAGTCCCCCTGTGACACAGCTGCGATCACGGAGCGCAGTGATTCCATACGGAACTTCCGAACCAACACGTGATGGTTGAACAGCTTCAGGTCCAGTACTGGGCGGAAGGATCCGTCCTTCTTCGGGACGATAAAGAGGTTGGAGTAAAAACCCCTGAACCTCTCTCCGGAAGGTACCGGGACCACCACTCCGTCTCTGCGGAGACCCTCCAACACCTGGTAAAAAGCCTGAGCTTTTTCTGGTGACGGGACCGACCGATGGAATCGGGATATCGGTTTTGACGTCAGCTCTATCCTGTACCCTCGCGAGATCACGTCTCGAACCCACTGATCTTGAACGTGAAGCAGCCACTTGTCCTGAAAGCGAGACAAGCGGCCCCCCACCTGTTGGGAGGCAGGATGAGAGAGCGAGTCATGTAGAGGCGGGTTTGGGGGTGGCAGCTGCCGCCCCCGCCGGCTTCTTTGGACGACTCTTAGAGCGCCACTGGGAAGCGGGCTTTCCCCCTCGGTCCGTGCGAGCGGACGGTGCTGATGACTGCGAGCTGGAACGAAAGGACCACTGTTTAGGGTTCCTTTTAACGGTATACCGTGGCTTAGGCTTATTCTGCGGTATCTTAGACTCAGCAGAATCCTTAATTAGCTTGTCCAGTTCGGTGCCAAAAAGCCTGTCACCAGCAAACGGAAGATTCTGCAAAATCTTCTTGGATGTGGCATCTGAGTCCCAAAGACGCAGCCACAACAACCTGCGGATCGCTATAGCATTGGCCGAAGCCACAGCTGAGCGAGTGGCAGTTTCCAGAGTCGCCGTCCTGGCGTAGTCCGCATAGGCCCTTGCCCTTTCGGTAAGTGCTAGGACCTCTGGACTGGATCTTGCCATGTCAGAGATACCATCCAAGCAGGTAGTAATCGCTTGTAAGGTCCAGACCGTGGCAAAATTAGGGGCAAATGAAGACCCCACAGCCTCATAGGAAGACTTGGCGAGCTGCTCGACCTGTCTATCAGTAGCATCCTTCAGTGAGGAGCTATCAGAGGCAGAGAAAAGGGAGCGTGCAGCAATCCTGGTCATGGAAGCGTCCACCTTCGGGGACTGCGACCACTCCTGTAGCACCTCCTGGGGGAAGGGGAAGCGATTGTCCTTGGTTTTACGGACAAAACGCCGCCCAGGATGTAACCTGGGAGCTCTAACCACCCTTCCAAAATTAGTGTGGTCCATGAAGGAGCCACTTGGTCTAGCCTCCGGCCGCAGCCATTGATAGACCTCCTTCGGGTGCACCGTCACCTCCTCAGGGGGTGTCACGAGACGTAAAGTCTCGTTGATAGAGGACACCAGATCCTCCACCCCGTCTGGCGGTTCAGATACAGACACAGACCCGAAATTTGAACCCCCATCATCTTCCTCACCATCAGAGGAACGCTCCTCCTCAGAGAGAGTATGGAGCTCGGGTGAATCCTCACGACGAGCCCGCTTAAGGGGTCTCGCAGCAGAAGAGGGGGACACCCGGGGGTAACTGGATGGAGTAGCTGGGCTATCCAGTCTCCTATTAAGTGCCTCCAGGGATTGCGACATGGAGGACAGCTGAGACAGCAGAGATTCATTGATCTTATTCTGAGTCTCCCATGGCCCTGAGATCACCTGAACCTCAGGGTATAGCACCGGAGCTGCTGACTCAACAGTGCCAGCCCGGGCCTCTGGGCGTCCGCAGTTATTGCAGGACCCCTCCACCAGTGCACCATTGCATGTAGCACAGGTAATGGTGGTTACTGCCGCCTTAGCAGCACGCTTCCCGGCTGAGGACATCGCCACAGTAGGGGAAAATAAGCCAAATTGACAACAAAACCGGGAATCCCGGTGGCTTACCGACCGCAGTAAAGCGGTATGAGGAAGCGGTGTGTGTGTGACCTCCGCGACGGTTTCCGGTCTCCCCTCTGGAGTGCAGACGCACGCTGCATAAGAATCCCAACCGGGAAGTGAGGGTAAAAATGGCCGCCGACAGTGAAACTGTGGGCGGCGCCGAGAGACGCGGGAAACACACACACACGCCCAGCGATGACGTCACCGCACGGGCTGCTTCCCATCCTCCAGGCATCCACAGCATGAGGGAGCCGGAGCCCGCAGCGCGGGAAAGAGTGTAAAAACATTATACACAGACTGCATGTACACCATGAGGGGACAAACATCCGCAGCCTACGGCCTCAGCCCCTGTGACACACAGGGCGGTCAGCCAGGGTGACCCCAGCACAGGGTACACCCGCAGAACCGCGGACCCGAGGGTAACGCGCGGTCTGAGTGTCCTGAAACACATAAAGTGCCAGACACTACCCCCAGGCACGCAGGAGACACAGAGTGCCTCAGTGCCGGTCCGGTCTGTAAGCACCATTTAGGGAGGCCTCAGACTGGGCCCTCAGCACCAGTCCGGAGTGTAAGCACCATTTAGGGAGGCCTCGGACTGGGCTGGCTCCAGTCCGGTCTGTAAGCACCATTTAGGGAGGCCTCGGACGGAGCGGAGCTGTGCAAGGCTCCCATCTCCCACTCTCCAGAGCCCCCCAGAGAGGGATGGAGAGGAGCGCAACAGCGTACCGGGAGAACACGAAGTGTCCAGGCTCTAGGCCCTCCGGTACCTCCACCAGCGTGTGCCACTAAGGGTGAGCGGGGAGGCTGTCACCGGTCCCGATAGGACCGTATTACCTTGTCTTCAGACGCCATCACGTAAGTAGTGAGAATGCAGTGAAGTGCAAGCAAAGCGTGATCCTCCGAGCACACTAAGTTTAAAACTGAGGATGTTCCCTGCGGTAGGGGTTTATAAGCGGAGGAGGCGGTGTCTACAAACTTGTAGTACCTAGTGTGACCTCCGGAGGGCAGTGCCCTAAACCCCATTGTCTGGGTCTCCCATTATGATGACCAGAAAAACTATAATTGAAAGACTGACACCTGTTTTAGGTTTTGGAGTCACTCCTGGTTTTGAAACACAAAACCTGATCGAACCTGACCTGATCTGACCGCAGTGTGAAACCAGCCTAAGCCGGATACTCGCCATGGGAAATCCTTCAGTGTCCCAGGGAAGCCTGTGGCCACCTGTGCAGTGTGCCACACTTATAAGCTGTAGCATAATAAAATACAGTAATATCAAAAATCATGGATTATTTGGTAAATATAGACCCCAGGCTGAACAGACCTGATTTCAAGATTATCGAATTGACACTAATAGTTATATTTTTAAATATGATCCCATCGCGATCCCAACTTGAATTTTGGTACAGATGTGGCTAGGAGCATAGCAGACCAATGTGCATTTTTGGAAATTTTTAATTAAAAGTTTTTGTTTCGGAAATGCGTTTTAAAATTTTTCGTTTGTTTGCATGGGTAAAATATTAACAAAGATGCTCTTGTGACATATCTGGTGAAAGCCTGGACAGTTCTGAGTACAACGATGTTAATTTTGTTTCTCTATCTTTTTTCTAGCCCGACATATGAGGAGAAATGTAAAGGTAGGCAACATAGAAATTCGCACTTTTTCCGAACTTTGAAAATCATTTAAGAAAAAAAAAAATCTAGAATTTTTTTCTTCTTCACATTTTGCATTCTCTGACACAATATTATGCTGGGTTCACATTAGCATTCCCATCCACAGCGTTCTGCGGAGGGGAACCGCAATGTGAGCGCAGCCACCGCAAGTGCCTATGTTTATAATGGAAGAGCATGGTGCTGCGCTTGACTGCACATGACCGTGCGCTCCCATTCATTTGCTTGTGTGATTTGTACACATGCGCATGCTTGTGTACAAATCATACATTGTCGTCCGCACCAGGAACGTGACATGTCAAGTTCCTGGTGCAGACGACAATGTGTGATTTGTACGCAAGCATGCGATCAAATCACACAGGCAAATGAATGGGAGCGCACGGTTATGCGCAGACAAGTGCAGCACCGTGCGCTCCCATTATAAACATAGGCACTTGCGGTGGCTGCGCTCACATGGCGGTTCCCCTCCGCAGAACGCTGGGGATGGGAACGCAAATGTGAACCCAGCCTTACCAAATAACAAAATCTCAAAAGAATTAAGAATATAGAGGTAAAAATCATTGGTTCACTTGACATGGAATGACCCAGCACTCAGATCCACCTCAAACAAACTAGATATCCTGCAGGAACGAAAGTGAAAATGTGACAAGGTAAGGAGGTAAATAATCAAGGAAAAGATGAGAATATCCATTCCCTCATCATACATGGCATCTACAAACTTCAATGGAACTATACAGAATACACACAACATTAGATAGCAATGAACAGACAACACGCAACATTTAGGTTGTGTGCCCAAGTTGCGTTTTTATCATGTTTTTTTAGGAGTTTCTTTAGTGCAGTTTGCTCACAAACCTGCAAAAAAATCCTAATGCCAGCAAAGTCAATAAGAATATTGAAGCGTTGTGCACATATTCAGAATATTTTCCAGTGCAGAAGAAAATTTGCAGCATGTGAGGTTTTCATTTTTCACAAAAATATATTGCAATCTGAGAGTCCTCAGTGGTTGAAGACCATCTTCAGAATTTGTGTCATTACCAGCCTGACGAAGGGACCACAGTGTCCCGAAAGCTTTACCATCTTTTCAGTTACCTTTTAATTGCTATCAACCACTGAGGACTCTCAGATTGCAATATATTTTTCTATCTACCGGCTAACACGGTATAAATATTCTTTACCTCATTTTTCACATTGCCTTTACATATAGTAAACAAAAAAAGGAATACAAAAGCACACTTTTTTGCCAGTGTTTTTTTCCTTCCAGAAGATGCAGATTTGGCTCAAAAATGTCTGCAATCAAGTCTGCAATGTGGACAAATAGCCTTATAGTATTGTAAAAAGAACAGAGGAGAAAGGGAGGGGGGTCCGTGCACTGGCCAAAGTAACACCTATGCCATAGGAGAAGAAAACAAAAACACACTATTATTGAAAATGTGTGGTACAACCGTCAGGAGATATTATACCCAAACAAAGACTCTCCTCTTCTAGATTTCATTGCCAAAATATGGATAAATATAATCTCAGGGAGAAAAGCAAAGACTAAGCGAGAGGTTTATAAATGATAGGAATATGACAAGTCACCTCACTGTGATGTGTATCACTGCACTCAGCTTTCTGCCTTTATAGTTACAGAACCAAGTGATTAATATTCTTTTAACATACAGCGGGGCTACATTATGTATCCACAGGAATCAATGAAAAAAAATACTTCTGTCAAGGAAATCAATCATTCACCTGTTTTGTCACCATTATTAGACCTAAAAAAAAAATACAGAGCCATCACCAAACGTCTGTTGAATGAGGAGCATCTGTCACACCACCGACCGTCCCTCCCCCGCTGCCTGGGGCCCACATCTGGGCACTTTGTGAGCTGTATACAGATACTGGTCTGTATGGACCAGTACAGGACACACTGAGGTGCACCATTTCTACACCACAGCCTCCAATAAGGCAATGGGTTGAGCATGCTTGCATGTTGTGCACACTGGATTAACAATGATGTCCTTTTATAGTCAATATTAGATTCTGATGGAGATTCCAAAATTACTTATTTCCCCAAGTCCAATCTCTTTCATATATTATAGGGACTGCAAAATGCCGATTGGTCCACACACGGCTCTGAACCCCTGCTCCTGTGTGAGCACACAGCAGTGTATGGACCCGGATCATCCATTGAGCCTGACCACCACTAAATGAAACAGAAATAAAGTTTTAGCACCAGTCACTTGGCAGCCAGGGGTAAATCTGGCAAGCATGCAGGAATAAAAGCCGGCTTTTCCGCTCTGCTCTGTTTGGAGGGGGCCAGACAGCCAATGTCATGCTGATTGAAAGCCAGTTCCCCGTTATCTGATTGGGGGAGCCGGAAGTCAGGGTGACGTTGGCTCTGATGCTCGTCGACAGAGGGGGAGAATCCTTCCCTCTGTTGACATGACATTAGCAGAAGCACTAAGATAGCCGACAGGAGTGAACGGTGCCAAGCACAACAGGCGGGTATGTGGCAGCTACAGCCTGCTGGTGCTTAGGCACATTTTTTTTCCCAGAATTCCCGGATAACCCCTTTAATTATTACTGTGGCTTCAGTGTCACCAGCTGTTATTAAACTACACTGCTCAGCATTCAAGGCTGCCGGACGTAGTATGGTAACAACATGTGGAGTCCTGGAGGGTGATACCAGCATGAAGCACATAAACAGTAGTTAACAGATAGAGACCGAGATCTGCATTTCTCGTCACAGTCAGAGGAGAGAAATTAAAGGGAACCAAAGAGCAGGATTTAGGGCTAAAAAGTGAAGAGAAAAACTGTTAGGGTATGTGCCCACATAGTGGTTTTACGTCGGTTTAGCAGCGAAAACCGCCGGCGGTTTAGCATAGGTTTTATTTAAATTTATGTAAATCCTTAGCAGCTTTAGGACTTACATGTAACCCTATGTAATTTAGAAACCGCTGTGCACACATAGTGGGTTTATGTGAGCGGATCTGCCTGCGGTTGAGCGGTTTTCCAGCGGTTTAGCAGCATACAGCATGTCAATTCTTTTCAGCGGTTTTTGATCGGTTCCATGAACAAAATCCTCCATAGAAAACCGCCAGAAAAACCGCTGGAAAAACCGCTGTGCACACGCTGAGAAAAACCGCCGGAAAACCGCCGGAAAACAGCTGGAGACTTCTGAGCTCAGGAGTCTAGGCTCCTTGAATTTTCCAGCGGTTTACTGACGATTTGAACGTCGCTAAACCACTATGTGGGCACACAGCCTTATAAAAGTTATGTCTCTTCTCCCGTCGTGTATCAGCAAGCATTGACTGTTCATATGCACTGTACCTGTCCTTGTTACCCCCACTTCTTATGTAAAGCGCCATGGAACCAATGGTGCTATATAAATAAATAGTAATAATAATGTCAAAGAGGTGAGGAGACAAACGAAGTGTGCAGAAGTGCATCACTACGAGGGGTTGCGTTATTTTTATTATTCCCCTGTGGGCTATTAGTCAAAACATTTCCCCTCTCTCCATCACTATTTAGCACTGCAGCCCCAGGGTACATACTGAAAGCAATATGTCAGGTGTCCTGTGTACCCGAGCTTACACTTCCACCCTTCGTTTATTGCTCCCCTTTCACTGATTTTCCTGCTCGTCACGGCTTCTCCTGCGTTTGTGTGCGGTCATAGGAGTGCAGGAGAAGAACCCACCCCCTTCAGTCTGCACATCCCCAGTCTCCTCACAGTCACAGATGACAGTAGCAGGGATCTGTCCTGGTCGACTCTCCTCAAGACTATGGGAAGATCCTCTTCTGTGGTATGTGAAAAGAGGAGACCAGGCAGATCCCCGCTACTGTCATCTCTGACTGTGAGACCGGGGATGTGCAGACTGGAGGGGCGAGCTCTTCTCCTGCACAATTACAGGGTAGCCATGACAAGCTGGAGAACCAGTGATAAGCAGGTGATGGACAGCGGGCGAGAGTGTAAGCTTGGGCACACAGGACTCCTGACATATCACTATCAGTACGGGCAATGTCAGGTGTCCTGGGGCTGCAGTTCCAAATAGTGACAGGGGAGGATTTGGCTTGGAGCCCACAGGGAGTAATACAAAGAAACTCAACCCCACATAGTGAAGTTGTGCTGAACTGTTTTCCCAATGTTTGATAACACTTCAATCATTACATGACTGATTAGAGAGAAGTAAAGGTATGACTGCACTCCCAGAGACTGTAAAACACTAGCTTCACTTTATAGTCCAAAAATCTGCTGGCTGGTTTTCTTTAAGCTGGAAACACACTATCCTATTTACATGCGAGTCTCTTGGACGAGACTTGGATCAGTAACCCTGAACGGCCTCTCCCTTTCTGGACGGGAGTGTGAAGCTGCACAAAAACACAAGCAGATGACACTCCAGTCCAGAGAGGGAGAGGCTGTTCAGGGTCACTGATCAGAGTCTTGTCCGAGAAACTAGCATGTAAGGGTACCGTCACACTTGGCGACACACCAGCAATCCCGACAGTGATCCGACCTGGCCAAGATCTCTAGTCCATCGCTACGTGATCGCTGGTTAGATGCCCAACAGTCAGATCTCACCAGCGACACAGCAACGATACAGCAGTCATTGGGACTCTGTCACTCTTGGGCGTAGTATTGAGATCGTTGGTCGTTCTCCCTGTCAAACACAGCGATGCACGTTGCCCAGCGGGAGCGCAACAGCCAAGAACTGGTCCAGAACAGTTTGTAACGAGCAACGATCTCACAGTAGGGGCCTGATCGCTGCTACGTGTCACACAAAGCGAGATCGCTGTTGAGGTCGCTATTGCATCGCAAAATTTGTGACTCAGCAGCAATCTCGATAGTGATCTCGCTTAGTGTGATGGGGGCTTAAGTAGGATAGTGTGTTTTCACCCTTAAAGTGAGTGTTGGATCTGTCCCATGACTGACACTAATGACTTAAGAAAGTGATCTGCTCCATTGTGAGGTCTGTCAGTGGCGCAACACCACGGGGGGGAAAAATGGGGGGGAAAGCGGCGAGACACACCCCGGGAGGGGGGAAACAGCGGCGCGACACCCCGGGGGGAGGGGGGAAACAGCGGCGCGACACCCCGGGAGGGGGGAAACAGCGGCGCGACACCCCGGGAGGGGGGAAACAGCGGCGCGACACCCCGGGGGGAGGGGACGGGAGGGGGGAAACAGCGGCGCGACACCCCGGGAGGGGGGAAACAGCGGCGCGACACCCCGGGAGGGGGGAAACAGCGGCGCGACACCCCGGGAGGGGGGAAACAGCGGCGCGACACCCCGGGAGGGGGAAAACGGCGCGACACCCGGGGGGGAAACAGCGGCGCGACACCCCGGGAGGGGGGAAACAGCGGCGCGACACCCCGGGGGGGGGAAACAGCGGCGCGACACCCCGGGAGGGGGAAACAGCGGCGCGAACCGGGGGGGGGAAACAGCGGCGCGACACCCCGGGAGGGGGGAAAACAGCGGCGCGACACCCCGGGGGGGGGAAACAGCGGCGCGACACCCCGGGGGGAGGGGGGGGAAACAGCGCGCGACACCCCGGGGGGGGGAAACAGCGGCACGACACCCCGGGGGGGGAACAGCGGCCGACACCCCGGGGGGAACAGCGGCACGACACCCCGGGGGGAACAGCGGCACGACACCCCGGGGGGAAACAGCGGCACGACACCCCGGGGGGAACAGCGGCACGAACACCCCGGGGGGAACAGCAGCACGACACCCCGGGGGGAACAGCGGCACGACACCCCGGGGGGACAAGCGGCGTGACACCCCCCAACAGAGGTGCTGCACACGACCACTCACATACACCAGTGACCCCACACCGTGTAACCCTGACACTCACAGGTCGGCCAGCACGTTGATCTCCTGGTACGTTCTCTGCAGCAGGAAGTCGATGAGGGTGCTGAGGCGGTAGCCATGGCTGCTGGAACTGGCGGCCACTATGGTGCCCGGGGGAGGCGGCTGAGGGGCAGCGGTGGGAGCCCCGGTCACCACCAGCTGACTGCTCTCCAGCTGTACAGGAGGCATTGTGCCTGGGCTCACACTCTATGGGTCATAGAGGACAGAGACAGGGCTGCCGGAGCCCGCACACCACCGCTCCTCCAACCCCTACACAACAGATGTGTGAGGACCTGGGCCCTACAGGCGGCCGCCTCCTACACGAACCGGAAGGGAAAGTAGCAGAAGCGTCTGGGGGAGGGGACTAAACCGGAAAAAAGTAAAACCCGCCCCTCGACCTGACAGAGACAGAGCGCATGCGCGATTCTCCCTGACGGGCATAGCTTTGTGGCGGTGGGCGTGTCTTGTGACGAAAAGCTGAGTGACGTCTGGCGCCCGGCTGTGTCACGTGATGATTAGTTCTCTGAGGGGCCCGGAGGCTAGACACTCAGGGGAGTCTCATCGGATAACTGCGCATGCGCCACATGCACTCGGGTCGCGTGCACCTGGCGCATGCGCAGTGGCTAGGGCTACTGTGAATGCAGCCTCGCGCGGTGCCGACACTGCACGCCGCCCGAGGCTGTACACCAGGGTTTCCATTTAAATCTCTACATACGGTATGTGATTCAGACAGAACCCCCAACAGGAGCTTTCTTATAAAGAGGCAGAGGTAGTGATTGTGAACTCTGGCTCATGATCCAGTGGGGTCTCTATAGGCAGATTTTTAGGTGTGCACAAAAGCACCGTTGTCCTCAGGTTTGTGCATCTCTAAAAAGCCGGACACCACTAAACAGAGCAAATGGAGTCTAGAGTAAGTTTAGCTGCCTCATTAGTGAATGGATCCTTTGGGGGTTTTATCTGAATCAGGTATTTAGTAGGAAACCCTAATGTAGGTGCTCAGCGTGGACCACAGGATGTGTGTGAACTGACCCCAAATGTCAATATTCTGTCACGCGTCTGTCACAGAATTGGCACCTGTGACTCGTTCCTGTATTGAGACTTCATGTTAATGTGTTTCTTTTCTTTGGTAGTCTAGGAGGAGTTAATGTCCATTTCTGTTGCTAGATCCTTAGTTTTCTTTCTAGGTGTGGTTACTATGTGATCACTCCCATCTCCTTTATATGGTCACATGATTCAGCATTCCTTGCTGGTGATTGAACTCCATTCCTGGCCTAGCTACCTGAGGTGAAGATGCTACTCTAGAGATGTTGACTGTCGCTTAGGAGTGTGGCATGAAGCTGTTTTATTGTTTCCCTGTCTGTGTTTCCTTCCTCACTTGTTATTAGTGCGGCGGTTTGGACTAGTGCTCCCACCGGCCATCTCCCTATTGAGGGTTATAATTGGCACCAAAAACTACAGTAAGTTATTCCTGTAGTTTTGGCCTATTTAAACTGGCTCTAGATCGTATATTTCGGTGAACCTGTTAAAATCACGACCAGAGAGGGTCTAGATATCCTGTTCAGCAATGTGGTGAAAGAGCCCATAGAGGGACGGTAGGGAGACCATGGCATGGCCACAGATGAGTGCAGGAGGTCTCCTTTCCCCCATTCCCTAGGAGCAGGGCCCTCTGTTGAATGTCCCCCCCCCAGTGTTTCCACTGTCTGTTGTTTTGTGTAGTGCACCAGACACTGTTGGGTCATGCGGCATTGTCCATGCACTGCATCTGGACGCTCCCTAGTCTGTGTCGTAATATATTCTCACTGCATCACTAGATGTATTCACTGAGGGTTGCAGTTTTTTAAATCTGGTCACTTATAGAGTTCTGGATGTTCTGGAACTCAGGGGTCTTTGCCGATGTGACATGACCATTCCACTAAAATCTGCATTTCCGTCCCTATTGACTGTGCACTGTGATAAAAAGCAGCTTCAAACCACATATCGGATATTGGCGAACTCAGGAGAAATCACAGCAAATCACATGGACCATTTCCTCTTCATAGCTCTTTTGAAAATTAAAAATGTTTTAGTGGGAAAAAAATAATTTTTTTCATTCCCACAGCCGAATTGTTACAGGATTCTGTGAATCATCTGTGGGTTTAAAAGGCTCATACACCCTAGATGAATGTCCCAAGAGGTGAACTTTACTGAATAGGGTGAAATGTAGGTGGTTTATGCTGTTCTGGCACTAGAGCGGCTCTTCTAATGCGAACATGGTGCTTGCAGTAGTCTATTTCTGCCAAATCTTACCTTCAATAGCGCCCCATCGCTTCTGAGCCCTGCCATGTGCCCGAACAGTAGTTGTCCATCACATATGGGGGGTATTTGTGTACTCAAAAAAAATGATGCAACAAATTGTATGGTCCGCTCTTCCTTTTACCTTCTGAAAATGAACAATTTGATGCTATAGCATCATGTTTGTGGGAAAAATGAGATGTTATATTTTCATGGCTCAATGTTATAAAATTGTGGGAAGCAGCTGTGGCTCAAGATGCTCTTCACACCTCTAGATAAACTCCTTGGAGTAAGTAATTTCCAAAACGGGGTCCCTTGTGGGGTTTTCCCCTGTTTAGGCACATTAGGAACTCTGTGTGCGTCATGGCTTCCACTATCTTCTCCAGCAATCGGTGCTCCTTCCTTTCCAGGCCCTACTGTGCACCAAATAGTAGTTTTACACCACATCCGTGCTCAGGAGATATCGCACAACACAGATATCAAGTCCATTTTATCCTGTTATCATTGTGAAAAAGCTCAATTCGGGGGCAAAGCAACATTGTTGTGGGGAAAAGTAAACTTTACGATTTTTTCTTCCACATTGCTTTAATTCCTATGAAGAACATAAAGGGTGAATGAACTCTTGGATGTGGTTTTGAGCAATTTGAGGGGTGCAGTATTTAGGACGGTCTCACTCTTGGATATTTTCTCCATTTACAGCCCTCAAAGTGATTTCAAATGTGATGTGATCCCTAAAAAAAGTTACTTTACATTTTGTTGTAAAAATTAGAAATTGCTGATAAACTTTCAACCGTTCTAACATCCTAACAAAGAATGTATGTGCACAAAATTGTGCTGATGTAAAGTAGACAGTGTGGGAAATGTTATTTATTAATTATTTTACCAACAGAATGACAGAAGGAGTTTCTTTTTTGCTTACAAGTGAAAGGATTTATTTGCAAAAAGTGTCACCTGATAAAATTGGTGAATTTGCAGAAAGATGCAGCGGGTACAAAAAGGCACATATATATTTACAGCAGCACAATAAATAAATTGGTATTGTGGCGCCCCGCCAAGCAGGCGTCATAGAGGGGTACTGCACCCGTAAAAGAGGTGCAGATACTCCAGCTGCAGGTGGAACCTAGGATGGTGGGTGGGACCCATAGCCAGCACTCACACACCAGTTTACATGGTGGGAGGTTACCCGGGAGGGAATAAAACCACCTCTAGGGGGAACAAGGAGGTCTTTGTCTCTAAGTTTTGGGCCTGTTAGGCTTTTGGCTTAGGGTCTCTCGGCTGAGGGACCAGGGGAGAGATTGAGGGAGAAGAAAGGACTTAAGAAAGAAAGCTTTTCCAGGCGCAGACAGCCTAAGGGATTGAGGAACTTGAGGAAGTTTATCCCAGACAGCTTACCGGTCACCGGAGCCCGCACCTGTGGGATACTTTAGGACCACAGAGAATCCGGAGTCCCGTGGAGTCTATAATTCTCCCGGGCACCTAAGCAGACCGAAAGAGGGTACCAGGCACCGCCGAAGAGACGAGCGGCCAGCCAGCAGAGGGTTACCCGACGGGAGCAAGGGTGAGAGAATGAAGGAAGTCGGACAGATTTCAAGTCATCAAGCTTCACAATTTAACTGAAGAGAAGGAAGGAACAGATGGGGTCAGAGCACGAAGGCACACACTGAGGGTTCCACCATACCACCTAGGATCTGCCTGCAGCCACCCGTTAAGCTACCTGTCCTCATACCATCAGGAGTGCTGAACTGTGATTTTGTATGCGACCAATGCATATGACAGTAATGTACCCGGAGAAAAGTGAATTGTTCTCTGTTGCATCATCTTTTGCATGAATTTGCCTCTATACAGGAATCCTGCCCCGGAGGTCCAGTCCTACCTGTGGAGGACTTCACCAACTAGCCGCATTACCAACTACCTCCGGCAGGCTGTGGTGGCGCTGGTGAAACATCACCAGAAACTACAGCTGGCATCACGACAAAACTGTATATAATCCCCTGTAAATATTAACCCCTTTTTAGAAGATAGGCCCAGGACACGGGGTCAGGCACGGCCACCATTACCCGTGACAACAGAAGCGTTAACCCTTGCAGCCTGACACCCTAGTACCCCAAAGCCTGGGCTCAACAGTATCACCACATGTCACAAATCCTATACATATCTCCCATGGTGCTGAAATTCACAGCCCATTGTTAAAGTACATACATGGTCATAGTATGTCACAATGGATATAAAATATACAGATATTATCACCAGTAAATACTGAATATAAATAAGGTGGACAGCAATCAATTCATAACATGTCATACCAAAGTTGTGCCAAATAAAATGCTGATGGTGCCAGAAAAGGGAAAGGAAGTCCTTCTAGTGAGGTCCCTTACGTATGTATCGCGTGTTTAGTGGGTCAGCTTCATCAGGGGAACTCACCACAAGTGCCATCAATACCCCTTATGTATCATCATGCGAGCAGGAACACTGGAATGGCGTTCCACCCTCCGGAGCAGCTTCTGGCCTCCGCCGTCATGTCACGTGACCCGCCCTGGAAGTGTGTCTGACACGCCCATTCCAGGGTCGGGGAAGACTTGGGAACAGGGCAGTTACTAGTTGTTCTCTCTTCTTCACTTCTCGGTTCTTTTCACGGGGACAGGCGGGTGCCGAGACCTGGTCCCGTGCCATTTTAATAAACGAGGGTAGATGACAAGGAAAGTCTAAGGATAAAGGGGTATTTGTGATGCCACCTGCGGTATGCGACCAGGGCGACCGCCGCTGCTGCAGAACCTCTGGGGATGATGACCAGCAGCTTAGATAGTCCCACTCCCCGCATGTGGAGCGCAGTCCCCAGGGCACTGAGTCACAGTACTCAGTATATACCTTGGCAGGTGTTCATTGGGCTCCTTCAGTACCCTGGTGTCCATGCGGCCCTCGTAGCCGGTGGTCGCCGCTAAGAAAGTCACACACACCACAGCTGTAGTTCCGTTACTTTTACTTGGTGCTTCAGCATGGCCGCCGGGTACGTCCCTTGCCAGGTTCTGGTTCAGCATTGTCTCCAGGACTGGGTTGGTGTTACTGAGCCTCGATTGGTGCCCTCTCTCTTAGGCTAGGGTCACACTTGCCAAATTCTAAGTTCCCTGCGTGGTTTGCAGAGAACTTAGAATTTTTTTTCTCCCTCCTCAGCCTTCACGCAGGCTGCAGAGCGGAGAACACAGCCCCAAGCAACCCGGTGTGTATCATGAATACCAGCTACACAGCGGGCTGCTGGGAGTGCAATTTTCACCACGCACAGGGGAATGCAGCATGATGCCTTTCCCTATGTGTGGTGAAATACGCACTCCCCGCAGCCCGCTGTGTAGCTGGTATCCATGGTACACAGCGGGTTGCTTGGGGCCGCGTTCTCCGCTCTGCAGCCTGCGTGAAGGCTGCGGAGGGAGAAAAAAATTCTAAGTTCTCTGCAAACCACGCAGGGAACTTAGAATTTGGCAAGTGTGACCCTAGCCTAACTGGGTGTTCTGTCTCTGGTGGCTCTACGTTCTCTCTCTGTGTTATAAGGGGTAGTTCTCTTCTGAGGCAAACAGGTCATTGCTCTGCTCTTCAGGCTCTCAACACCTCCGATGCACAGAGCTCAAGTACCCATGGCCACTGGTGCTGTTGTGTCCCGGACGCCATTAAGTTCCCTCCCGGGCACTGCTCCCTAGTTCAGCCACATTCCTCAAGATGTGTCGGGTGTATGGCCACAGCTCCCATTAGCTTGGGGCTTCCGGTTCAACGGCATCCGCACTGTGTTCAGGGCCGGGCCAACCCCTCTGTCTCATCAGATTCGGGCATACGGGGAATTGTCTTTTCTGCACCCCAAGGATTCTTCTCTCCTTCCACCCTTCTGGTCTCTCCCTCCCAGGGCGAGCGTAGTCGTGCTCCAAGCCCCGGGAGCCGACACCACACCTTCTCTGCACCCTTCTGTTGCTGTTTCCTCTACCGTGTACTACTCTGACTCTCTCAGTCTGACACTTCCCTGTCCCCCTTTTGTGACCTTGGCCCTCCTCAGGGTCCTCACATTGTCCCAGGGCCTAAGTGTTGGGTACTGTTTGTGTTTCTTTTGGGCTTAGCTGCACCATCTCTGCACCTGGAGAACAGGGGCACTACACTCCCTAACCGTGGGAATGCAGTATCTCTGGTGGCGGCCTACCCGGTGGGGCGCCACACGTCATCGCTGAGTGTTTCTGGACGCCCAGCGGTTGACAGGTTACCTGAGTCAGTGATAGAGACGTCCCAGGGAGGGTGGGAAGAGACAGAGGAAGACCAGGAGCGCACGCCGCTTCGTTACACAAATTCAATGCAATCCCTTATACTGTCAAATTGAATATAATCATATATATAATCCATGTTCCGATTCTTGATTTTGATCATCAACAGGATCGACTGTAATAGGAGACATGTATGGGGCTCTGTTGGCACAAAGGTGAGAGGGTTACAATCATGCACATAAAACCAAATTAAAAACAAGTTAAAAACAATATCAATATGTACAATCTAAATACAAAACTAGAAGGGAGGGAAAAAAGGGGAGGAGGGTAAAGGAATATGGCAAAATTAATTGCCAGTGAAAGAAGGGTAAGGGGAGTTGAGTAGAAAGCAGTTAGGTCCTTATAAAAAAGAGGAGAAGCTCCTGGTCTCATTTAACCCCCTTGGTACCAGGGCTTCCAAAACGGTGATCCACCTGGTTTCTTTTTGGGCCAAAATCTGTTTTAAATCTCCTCCCCCCCAGTGCCACAATGGACAATGTCAATTCCATGTATCTTAAGTGTTTTACTACTACTGCCATGGTATAATTTAAAGTGATGTGGTAAAGTTCTCAAAGTACTCACGTCCTTGCACTCTTTGGAACCCTCAATATCTCGCACTTGTTTGCATATCCTCATACGCAACTCATGTGTGGTTAACCCAATATAAATCTTGGGGCAGCCACACGTGGCGTAATACACCACATGCGTACTGCCACAAGATATGTACTTGTTGTTGGTGAAACGCATTTTACTGTTGCTTGACGTAAAGTCAAAGCCACAGGAGGTGTTCCTACATGCCAGGCAATGACCACATGTGATGAAACCCCTTGTGGTTGTGGTGCTTCCAAAGATACATGGGATTTTTAGGGGCGTAATGGCTCCTTACAAGAAGGTTATTTCAGTTTTTTGCCCTCCTGCTGTTCATCTGTGGATATGCATCAAGGGTCCCCTTTAGGGACGGCTCTTCATGACAAGACAGCGGCCGCCGCAGCGTCCCCCGGTAATATGGCGGCGGCGCTCTGTCATTGTAGGCTGCAGGGGCAGCGGGGCTGCAGTCTGCTAGCACCCCTCCCCCCGCTCCTCAACTAAGGCTACAGGGGCGGCGGGGCTGAGATCTGCACCCACACTGCCCCTGCTTACCCCCCAATCACCCACACTGCCCCTGCTCAGCCCCCACTCACCGCACACTGCCGCTGTTTACCCCTTTCACCTCCCCACTCACCCCACACTGCCCCTGCTCACCCCTCTTACCCCCCACATGCCCTCGCTCCCCACACTGCCCCTGCTGATGCCCGACAGAGTGAAGTGACAGCTGCTATCCCCAATGCCAAACAGCCCGCCCCCATCTTGATGTTACCCCACTCCTGATGCGATAGCATCGGGCCTTTTTACTAGTACAATCATATAAACAAGGTTACCAGGAGTCCGTTACAGCTGTATACATTTCGGTAGTACATTCACATTAGTCTTAACACAGTTTTCTCAGCTATATATTCATATCACAGCAACATCATATTGTCAAGTGTCTGAATTGTAAGACCATTTACAGTTTCATAAAGTTAATTTAATTATACATTTGTATGGTTCGTGTCCTATTAGACATGTGTCTACTATCCAACTCTTCTCTACTCATGTCTAGATCTATTATGGTTTTAATCTCAGCTTTGAGGGGTCTGGTCTTAATTTCAATCTCCCCAAAGAATTCCCGATTTCCTCCAAAAGTTACCACTCCATGTTTCTGAATGGTGTAATAACATGTGTGATTTCAGAGTCAGAGAGCTGGATTTCTATGAACCCCCTCTATTTTTGAGTAAATTTAATCACCAACTTTTCCTTATTCCTTTTAGCCTCTCTCTTATCAATATCCAGTGCTGCTTTTAGGCCTGCCAATATTTCCCCCTCATCTGGCAGTGTTGCATATAGCCAGTGTTTCAGTATCAGTCGTTTCACTAGAAGAGCGGTGACATGCAAAAGTTGTACACCCCCTTTACTTCCCTGTGCCCCTTATATATTTTGAGAGATACAGAATGTAGGCTCTAGGTCTAGGTTTTGTCCACAAAGGCGTACTGTTAGCCTTCCTACCATTTCCCAAAAACTCTGTACCTGAGGGCAGGTCCATATACCATGAACTATATCAGTCCGGTCCTCCTAGCATTTCGGGCATTGTGTAGATCTACCTGGGTTTGTGTTATTACAGTAGTCAAGGCGGGAATGGATCAGGGCCATGGTGAGGGTTTTAGTTGTTTCCATGGTGAGGAAAGAGCGAATTCTGGAGATATTATTCAGGTGCAAGCGACAGGAGCAGGTGAGAGATTGTATATATGGGGTGAAGGAGAGATCAGCGTCAAAATAACACCCAGACAGCGAGCCTGCTGACTGGGCGTTATCGTGGTGCTGCACACCGAGAGGGAATGTCAGGTTTAGGGAGGTTGGCAGAGGGTGGGACCAGAAGTAGTTCAGTTTTGGAAAGATTAAGTTTCAGATAGAGAGCGGACATGATGTTGGAGACTGCGGTTAGACAGTCATTGGTGTTCTATATTAGAGCATAAGTAAGGTCAGGGGAGGAAGTGTATACTTGTGTGTCATCAGCATAGAGATGGTACTGGAAGCCAAATCTGCTGATGGTCTGTCCAATCGGGGCCAGTGTAGAGAGAGAAGAGAAGAGGACCGAGGACTGAACCCTGAGGGTCACCAATAGTGAGAGGAAGAGGGGAGAAAGTGGAGCCAGAGAATGATACACTGAAAGAGAGATCAGAAAGATAGGAAGAGAACCAGGAGAGAGCTGTGTCCTTGATGCCAATGGAGTGCAGCATAAAGAGTAGGAGATGGTGGTCAACAGTGTCAAAAGCTGCATAGAGATCAAGAAGGATAAGCAGAGAGTGGTCACCATTACGTTTTGCTGTCAGAAGGTCATTGGTCACTTTGATAAGGGCAGTTTCTGTAGAGTGTAAGGGGTGGAAGCCAGACTGTAATGGATCTAAAAGAGAGTGAGTTGAGAGGTAATGGGTGAGGCGGGTGTAGACCAGGAGCTCCAGGAGTTTGGAGATGAAGGGGAGATTGGACACTGGTCTGTAGTTATTTGTGCAGGATGCGTCATGGGACGTTTTCTTTAGTAGTGGAGTAATAATAGAGTGTTTGAAGTAGGAGGGGATAATGCCAGTAGAGAGGGAGAGATTGAAGATTGTGGTTAAGTGAGTGGTGACCACTGGATAGAGGGTCTGGAGTAGGTGTGAGGGAATAGGGTCAGTGGTGCATGTAGTGGGACGTGAGGACGAGAGGAGCCTGGAGACGTCTTCTGTGACTGGGACAAAAAATGACTGCAGGCCTCCGAATTCTCATGGCGCGTGCACTGCACACTGTCAGGATTCTCCCATGTCAAAGGTAAGATTGGACAGTAATGTGAACACAAGTATGCGATTTATATACTTCTGACCACATTCTGACTAGACGCGTCTGGCCTCGCTCAATTCATTTAATTGATCGAAGCCTCGCATATCTAGTCAGCACGTGACTACATGTATGTAAATTGCATACCTATGGTTACGTGACCTTCCACTCTCATCGCCGGCACCAGACAATCCTCACAGCAGGCAGTGTGCGCTCTGTGAGAATTCAGAAGTCTGCAGTCACATAGATGCAGAATCTTGGACAAAGTGCTTCAGTGTCCGCGCTGCTGCTCCGAGACCAATGAAACACAGACAAGGGATTGTCTGGATCAGATACAGCCTTTATTTTCCTACGTGTTTCGGAGCCTCCTCCCGAGCTCCTTCCTCAGGGATGTTCCCTGGGTTTCACAACTGACAAAGGTGAGCAATTCCACATCGCTCAGGCTGCTTTCACACAGCGTTTTTGTGCTGTCCGAGGGGATCAGACTTTTTGCTGCACCCCTCGGACAGCATCGGATCCAAACTGATGACTGCAATCGGATGCCAAATAGGCATCCGACCCGATATTTTGCAGCATCAGCTGGATCCTGTCCCTGCTCCTCCTTCATCTCGTCCCCCTTCTCTCTCCCTCCTGTCACCTTTGTTCCCCCGTGTCTCCCCTCTTTGTCCCCTGTGTCTCCCCTCCTTGTCCCCCTCTGTCTCCCCTCTTTGCACCCCCTGTTTGTCCCCCTGTGTCTCCCCTCTTTGTCCCCCTGTGTCTCCCCTGTGTCTCCCCTCTTTGTCCCCCTGTGTCTCCCCTGTGTCTCCCCTCTTTGTCCCCCTGTGTCTCCCCTGTGTCTCCCCTCTTTGTCCCCCTGTGTCTCCCCTCTTAGTCCCCCTGTGTCTCCCCTGTGTCTCCCCTCTTTGTCCCCTGTGCCTCCCTCTTTGTCCCCCTGTGTCTCCCCTCTTTGTCCCCCTGTGTCTCCCCTGTGTCTCCCCTCTTTGTCCCCCTGTGCCTCCCCTCTTTGTCCCCCTGTGTCTCCCCTCTGTCTCCCCCCTCTTTGCTCCCCTGTTTGCAGACCTTAAAAAATAAAAAAATCTTCATTCTCACCTCTCCGCGACACCCGCGCTGCTTCCAGCTTCCAGCTTCTCTTCTGATCAACAGGACCTGGCGTGATGTCACAGTCACATGACCGGTTACCGCGGTAACCGGCCATGTGACTCAACTGTGACGTCAGGCCAGGTCCTAGAGGCACAGAGCGCTGGAGGCATCGCTGGATCGTGGAGAGGTGAGAATGAAGTTTTTTTTATTTTTAACCCTTTATTTTCAGGAGATGTCACTTCTGCAATGTATGAATATACATTGCAGAAGTGATATTACATGGCACAGAGCGGTGTTAGTGTACTGAGCATGCTCAGTACACTAACATCGGGTCCGTGGAGACATGAGCTGTTTCCTCGGATCCTCGCTCCATAGGGCCCCATGTTATTTGGCGCGGATCAGGTCGGATCCAATTCGGTCCGATCTGACCCGCTGTGCCAAAAATCGCAGCAGGCTGCGATTTTGGGCACAGCAAAAAATCGGCCAGAATCGGATCCGACCAAAATCGGATGCCAATAAGGCCAAATCCGATGTGATCCGTGCCCATAGGATAACATGGGGCCAAAATCTGATCCGTGGCTGTCCGTTTTACAACGGACAGCCACGGATCACAAAAAAACGCTGTGTGAAAGCACCCTTAGTGAAAGTGTCATCTGAGATAAGACCCTATATGCGCATTCTTTTTTTCACAGATTTTTGCAGTCACATAGAGACACATAGAGCATAGAGTGACTGCAGACTCATCACAAATTTGGGACAACCCCATTAATGCTTCTAACAAATAAATACATAGAATCCTTAACTTGTTGGAATGCACAACACATTTATTAACATAACCATGTATCAAGAAAGCTTACAAGTTATGGATTGTTAGATGTGTTCAGTATCAGAACAATTAACACACAACTACATCACCAGACCCACTAGAGGTACATAAATACATCCATATAACCCCCATCAGAACAGAAATGCATCACCAGACCCACCAGATTTACAGAAATACATAAATAGAACCCCCATCACTACAGCAATGACAACCCTTATCAGTACCAAAATTCAACATCAGAACCACCATCAGTACATGGTAAAACAATTGTAATGTCAGGTCAGACCCATACACGTTTGTACTGCATGAACCTACAACTCCCACTACATCATTAGCAATGGTGAGGACATACTGGGAGTTGTTGTTACCAGCCGTCAATAAAAGCATACAGGAACCACAACACTGATGAGAATTAGTCATTATCACAAATAATCATTTACACCCTGGTACCTTATAGATGACCTTGTCTCTGATCGAGGTCTTTTTCTTTCTTCATCTTGTCCAGACAACATGATGACTTTTCACATCCACAGCTCGTTTCTGCAGATTTCCATCTTCTCCGGTCTCCTTCAGCACATCCTGGCTCGATATCCTTATAACTAGCAGAATGATCAACATTTTCCTGAGTCAAAATATCAGCCATACACTGACCCCGGAATAATAATTGCTCCTTCTCACTGTTCCCTACACAAAATATGATTTACACACTGTCCCTCTTCTGGCGCATGCCTTCCACACTGCCCCCTTATCACACTGCCCTCTCCTTTCCATACTGGGCTCCCTGGTCACTCTATCCTCTACACTGTATCCTTATACTGTCCACAGTTTATACTGTTCTCCCTCATCAAACTCGATATACTGTCCCCACATGCTGCCCCCTCTCCATACAGCTCCACACATACTCAGTCTCTATTCTGTGCCCCTTTACATTTTTCTCATCCCCTGCTGTTTCTTCATTACTTCATCCCTTTCTCACTCTGCATACTCTACACCCATCCCCTCCTCACTCCCCATACTGTGTCAGCAGCCATCCTCCCTCACTCCACATACTGTGTTCACACCCATTCCCCTCTCACTCCTCATACTGTGTCAGCAGCAATCCCTTCTCCCTCCCCATACTGTGTTCACACCTATCCCCCTCTCACTCCTCATACTGTGTCTGCAGCCATCCCTTCTCCCTCCCCATAATGTGTCCATACTGATCCCCCCTCACTCCAGGTACTGTGCTGGAGCCATCCCCTTCACTTCTCATACTGTGTCCATACTGATCCCCCTCACTACATATACTGTGCCACATCCATCCCCCTTACTCCTCATACTGTGTACATACTGATCCCCCCCTCACTACATATACTGTGCCACATCCATCCCCCTTACTCCTCATACTGTGTCCATACTGGGCAGCTCCAATGTGGCGGCTGCCTGGCACTGAGTAGTCAGACATGTCCACCATGCCGCATCGTCTACACTCCACATGCAATGACCTGCAGTCTGAGCATCAACAAGCTGTCACTACACTAAGCTGGTAAAATGGCGCTTCTCCACCAACAGACCACGCCTTCTCAGATCACGCCTTCTCCTGAAACACTTAGCCAATCACAAGCACCGCACACTTGACTGTCCGGAGCCAATAGCAGAGACTGTCCAATTAGGTTGAGCAAAAAATGTGGAAGTATGAAGGGGGACGAGCGCCACCGACCAACAGCCGCTAGGGAGAAACATGGCTGGATGCCTGTATGTACTGAGGGGCAGCACTGGACATGGTGTGTAAGTTATGGCCAATTAGTCCCGCAGCCGAGGGACAATGCATCCTGCACCAGGGGCTACATAGAAATCATGGGGCCCCTTAGTATAAGTTCTTGTTGCCCCCCTAAAAACATTTGCCTGGTAATAACATATCTCACAACTCTACAGCCCTTACAAAGTAATTTTTCTACTATTGAAGCCCCTTGATTCCCCTTTCGTTACAGCCATAAAGTGTGATGCTAACAAAAGTGCCCCCAAACACTGTATGATCCCCCACTGTGCATTCCTCCATACGCACAGTATAATGACCCTACTATACCCCCTCAACTACCCCAGTACACTATGGTCCCTAACTGTAACCCCACACACAGCCCTCCATACAGTATAATGGCCCCTACACCTCTTCAACTGTATAATGGCCCCAACACAACCCTCAAACAGCCCTGCATAAAGTATAAAGGCTCCTCACACCCCTGCAAGTATTATCGTGCCCCCCACAGAGCCCTCAATATATTATAATGGCTTCTATATAGTATAATTGACTCCATATATTATAATATATCATCCATAGTTCTCCATATAGTATAATGCATATCCCTCCATATATAATGCAACCCTCCATATAGTATAATGAACCCCCATAGTCCTTCTATATTATATTGCACATTACATAGGCTAGGGTCACATTTGCGGTTTTGTTTTCAAAACCGGATCCGATTTTGTCCATTAAAAATGCCGAAAATCGGATCCGGATCCGCACCCATAGGCAGCAATACAAAAACCATATCGCCCTAACTGCCTTGCGTTTACCGGATCCGGTTTTAATAACATGGGTGTCTACGTAAACCGGATCCGCTACCAGATGCCACATTAAGGGCACATCTGTGGGGGTGTGAGTGTGAGCTGTGAGGGGAGTGAGCTGTAAGGGGGTGAGTATGAGCTGTGGGGGGAGTGAGCTGTGAGGGGGTGAGTGTGAGATGTGAGGGGGTGAGTGTGAGTTGTGGGGGGTGAGTGTGAACTGTGGGGGGCTGAGTGTGAGCTGTGGGGGGGTGAGTGTGAGCTGTGGGGGGGTGAGTTAGGGTTGAGAGAGAGTACCTGTACCTGGCACTAGGGATTCAGGGGAGTCTCATCGGATAACTGCGCATGCGCCACATGCATGCGCAGTAGCTAGGGCTTTGTGAATGCAGTCTCGCGCGGTGCCGACACTGCGCGCCGCCCGAGGCTGTCACTTTAATAGCAGGTGGGCGGGTGCTCGGCCAGTGCAACCCACCCCCACCCCCTTCTCCCGCATTCTCATTTTGGCGCCTTGGGGGGTGTACAGCGGGGTGTATGTTGGGGGGTACAGGGGGGTGTATGGCAGTGGTACAGCGGGGTGTATGTCGGGGGGTGTATGTCGGGGGGGTACAACGGGGTGTATGTCAGTGAGTACGGGGTGTATGGCGGTGGGTACGGGGTGTATGGCGGTGGTACGGGGTGTATGGCGGTGGGTACGGGGTGTATGGTACGGGGTGTATGGCGGTGAGTACGGGGTGTATGGCGATGTGTACGGGGTGAATGGCGGTGGGTGCGGGGTGTATGGTATGGGGTGAATGGCGGTGAGTACGGGGTGTATGGCGGTGGGTACGGGGTGTATGGCGGTGGTACGGGGTGTATGGTACGGGGTGTATGGCGGTGGGTACGGGGTGTATGGCGGTGGTACGGGGTGTATGGTACGGGATGTATGGCGGTGGGTACGGGGTGTATGGTACGGGGTGTATGGAGGTGAGTACGGGGTGTATGGCGGTGGGTATGGGGTGTATGGCGGTGGATACAGGGTGTATGTATGGTGTGGGGGTACAGCAGGGTGTATGGAGGTGGTACGGGGTGTATGTCGGGGGGTACAGCAGGGTGTATGTCGGGGGGGTACAGCGGGGTGTATGTCGGGGGGTACAGGGGGGCGCATGTCGGGGGTACGGCGGGGTGTATGTCGCCATACCCCCTGACATACACCCCACCATACCCCCCGACATACACCGACATACATCCCGCCATACCCCCCCGAAATACACCCTGCCGTACCCCCCGACATACACCTCCCTGTACACCCCCGAAATACACCCCGCTGTACCGCCCTGACATACACCCCACTGTACCCCCCGACATACACCCCCCTGTACCCTCGAAATACACCTCGCTGTACCACCGCCATACACCCGCTGTACCCCCCGACATACACCCCCTATACCCCCCGACATACACCCCCTGTACCACCACCATACACCCCCCTGTAACCCCCACATATGCCCCTGTACCCGCCCGACATACACCCCCCCGTACCACCGCCATGCACCTCGTACCCACCACCATACACCCCGACACACCAACCCCGCTGTACCACCCGCTACACCCCTGTACCACCGCATACACCCCCTGTACCCCCGACATACACCGCGCTGTACACCCCCCAAGGCTCAAACCAACGAAAGGCGGGAGAAGAGGGTGGGGGCAGTTTGCACTGGCCAAGCACCCGCCCACCTGCTATTAAAGTGACAGCCTCGGGCGGCACGCAGTGTCAGCACCGCGCGAGGCTGCATTCATAGTAGCCCTAGCTACTGCGCATGCGCCAGGTGCGCGCGACCACGAGTGCCGCGTGTGCATGTGGCGCATGCGCAGTTATCCGATGAGACTCCCCTGAATCCCTAGTCCGGAGGCCAGCGGTTCTAGTCGGTCCTGAGGGCCGGTGACGGTGTCTGTATAATGGCGGCACATGATAATTAAACACACCACCAGGCGCTCAGGAGACACACTGAGGGGCTTTTCGTTTTTAATTGCATTTTGGTATCATTATTATAAGCCATGTCCATGTCTCTTTCCACGAGTCATTTCTTGTGAATCGCAGCGTTGTTTTTCTGCAGCCCCATGAAGGGATATACTAGAAAGAATGAAGAAAAGGAATGGATAAAAGGAATGAACGTCAGAACGTATTACACAAATATTAGGAAGATCTATAAAAGGTGTCTTGGGCATC
Organism: Allobates femoralis; assembly: GCA_033576535.1. Taxonomy (NCBI): domain Eukaryota; kingdom Metazoa; phylum Chordata; class Amphibia; order Anura; family Aromobatidae; genus Allobates; species Allobates femoralis. Next base: position 172,502,717 of record JARQOC010000002.1, read on the forward strand.
TTACACATGGAATGAATATAAAATATCTACATTACAGGGAAATTCCATATAACCAGGTGTATAATATGTTCCCTGAGATTTATAAGTGGGAATGAACGTATATGTAGATAATAGGAGAATTAACATATATGCCATATAACCAAGTGTTTATTATGTTAGGCTGGTTTCACACTACAGATTTTTCAAATCCGATGCTGTCCGATCAAAATCGGACAGCATCGGATCCGAATTTGGACCCATGCAGCCCTATGGGCGTCGGACTGAATTGGATGTGCACTAAATGCCATCCGATTTGGTCCGATCCGATTTTGTCTGATGTTTTCATCGGTGCAAAAATCGGAGCATGCTCCGATTTTTGCACCGAAAATAAAATTGGACAAAATCGGATCAGACCAAATCGGATGGCATTTAGTGCACATCCGATCCGACCCGATCAATTTAACATTGGGCCCTATGGAGTAGGGTCCGAGGAAACATCTGATGTCTCCTCGGACCCGATTTTACTGTACTGAGCATGCTCAGTACAGTAAAACTGCTCCAAACTGGGAGCGCAGGGGTTAAAAAAAAAAAAAAAAGTTTATGCTCACCTCCCCCCGAGTCCCCGGCGTCTCCCGCCGTCTTTCTGCAGGCTCCCGGAGGCTCCCGCAGGCTCCAGGTGTCTGCAGAGGTCTTCTACTGTAGTACAGGACCTGCGGTGATGTCACAGTCACGTGACAGCAGGTTACCATGGTGTAACCTGCTGTCATGTGACTGTGACATCACCGCAGGTCCTGTACACATGAAGAAGACCTCTGCAGACACCGGGAGCCTGCGGGAGCCACTGGGAGCCTGCGGGAAGACGGCGGGAGACGGCGGGGGCTCGGGGGGAGGTGAACATAAGCTTTTTTTTATCTTTTTTTCAGCCCGGAGGCTACGATTTAATGCCGGAATCGGATGCCTATTTGGCAGCCGATTCCAGGTATCAGTAGGGAGCCGATGCTGTCCGAATTTATCGGACAGCATCGGCTCCCTTCAAAATCGTAATGTGAAGGTAGCCTTACCTGAGCTTTATAGGTGGGGAATGAACATGAAATATATGTAGATAATAGAATAAACACATATTCCATATAACCAGGTGTATATTATATTAGCTGAGCTTTATAGGCGGGGAATGGACATAGACTATCTGTAGATTACAGAGGAATGAACACATATCTCATATAACCAGGTGTATATTATGTTCTCTGAGCTTTATATGTGTGGAATGAACATGAAATATATGCAGATATCAGGAGACTGAGCACATATCCTATACCAGGTATATATGTACTAGCTTTATGGTGGGAATGAGCATGAAATTATGTAATTACAGTGATTAAACATATCATATAACTAGGTGTATAAGTTACTGATTATAGTGAAAATACATGAAATATGTATTATAGGAGAATAAACATATATCCCATATAACCAGGTGTATATTATGTTACCTGAGCTTTGTAGGTGGAGAATGAACATGAAATACATGTAGATTGCAGGTGATTGAAAACATATCCCATATAATCAGGTGTATGTAATGTTACCTGAGCTTTATAGGTGGGGAATGAACATGAAATATATGTAGATAAGGGGCCTTTCACATCAGCGTTTTATGAAATTCGCGGCAGATGCGGTGAAAAAACCGCATCTGCCGCGATTACCGCATACCGGCTGCACTTGCGGCGCGGTTGCGGTAAACGCCATGCAAAGTATAGGCGTACTTGCGGCAGGTGCGGCAAGTGCGGTTTTGCACTTGCGGCAGCTGCGGCCGCGAAAAAAACCGCAGTCAGTCGCGTTTTTTTCACCGCATCTGTCCGCGAATTTCAAAGAACGCTAATGTGAAAGGGCCCTAACAGGAGAATGAACACATATCCCATATAACAAGGTGTGTATAATGTTACCTGTGCTCTATAGGTGTGGAATAAACATGAAATATATGCAAATTAAAGGGGAATAAACACATATCCCATATAACCAGGTGTATATTATGTTACCTGAGCTCTATGGATGGGGAATGAACATTAAATATATGTAGATAATAGAAGTATGAACACATATTCCATATAACCAAGTGTATATTATGTTCCCTGAGCTTTATAGGTGGGGATTGAACATGGAATATATGTAGATAATAGGAGAATGTACAAACATCCTATATAAACAGGTATATATAATCTATCCTTAGTTTCATAGGTGGGGAATGAACATGAAATATACGTAGATTACAGGGGAATGAACACATATTCCATATAACCAGGTGTATATTATGTTACCTGAGCATTATAGGTGTAGAATGAACATGAAATATATGTAGATAATAAAGGAATGAACACATATCCCATATAACCAGGTGTATACAATATTCCGCGTTATATGGCATGTATGTTTTTTCTCCAGTAATCTACATAAATTTCACGTTCAAGTATGGTTTAGACATCTAAATTTCAGTTCTTAGACCTAATATGTTCTTGTAGGACTGACAACCATAAGGACAGACTAAGGCTCCTTTCACATCAGCGGTAATCGCTGATCGCGGCAGTTGCGGTGAAAAAAACGCAACTGCCACTATTACCGTATAACGGCCGCACTTGCCGTTCACTTGCGGCAAGCCCCATGCTGTGTCTATGGGGCTTGCGGCAAGTGTGGTATAGTTGCGGTTTCGGCACTTGCCGCAGATGTGGCCACGAAACAAAACGCGGTCAGTCGTGTTTTTTTTCGCTGCCGCATCTGCCGCAATTGCCAAAACTGCCCTTGCCAAACACTTGCCGCACACTTACCGCAAGCCCCATAGACATTGCATGGGGCTTGCCACAAGTGAACCGCAAGTGTGGCCGTTATGCGGTAATCGCGGCAGTTGCGGTTTGTGAAAGGGGCCTAGCTGAAGTATAAGGGTAGTCAATTAGTTCCCAATTCAAGAAGTCAAGAATAGGATATAATCTTTACTGTTTTTCTGTGTAAAGGCCACGTTACACACACAGATATCTGTTCAGATATTGGTCACAGATTTCTGGTTGCAGTGAAATCATGGACACATTGTTACATTTTGTGGCTGTGTACAAATGAACAATGTGTCCATGATTTCACTGCAACCAGAGATCTGTGACCAATATCTGAACAGATATCTGTGTGTGTAACGTGGCCTTAAAGCGAACCTGTCACCCCCTCCAGGCATCTAAAGATAACATAGCCACCTTCTGCAGCACTAAGGCTGCAGTCTCAGAAGGTGTCTATAGCATTTATGCTCCCTTGATTCACTGAAATAAAGACTTATATAAAATCTGTTTCAAACCAGATCCAAGACCGGGAGGCGGGTTTTCAAGTGTCTGTCTCCCTCCTCTGTGGTGTCAGTCATCTCTCTCTGCTCTCTGTGTGCCGCCTCCAGGGCCACCTCCCTGCATTACAGAGCTTTGTCAGCTCTGCTACAACATAGAGCTGCTGTTATAAGAGACCCCACAGTAGTAAATCTAGCAGGAGGACGAGCAGACAAAGCACTGCCTGCTACGTAGCAGCCCTTGAGCTGTCCTCAGTCTGTCCTCAGCCTCTGAGAGGCGTTGTTCAGCCTCTTGTATGCGCTCCTCATGTTGTTCTGTGGTTTGCTTTAGCCCTGCCACGCTTCAGCTACCGTGTCTCTCAGAGCAGATTTTAAATCAGCCACTATATAGGGGACAATTTCTCTGGCCAGTTGTTTTACATCTATTTGGCATTTGTCTATTGTGTCTCTCCTCTCCCCTTGTATAGTGTCTCCAGCTTCCCCCTGCGTTTGTCCCTGTGGCTCGCCCTCCTTCCATACCTCCAGCATGTCTGTGTGTGAGTCTCCGTCCTCGTCCTCGTGGTATTTTCTCGTCCAGACCTCGGAGTCTCCTTGTTTTCCATCTTCTCTCCCCTGTGTTGTTAGGAGGCTGCAGTTTGAGCTGCGGGGAGCGCTGCCCGCGCTCGTCGGCTGGTGCTGAACGCGGTCGCGTTCTCCTCCCTTGGGCGCCATCTTTGCCTGGTGGCCGCCTTTCCTGTTATGGAGCGGGCTCGCCATCTCTTCTTGCCTGAGCTCCGCAGCACGTAGCGATCCAGGGCGCCGGTTAATGCGGCCGTCTGTGCGTGTGATGCTGACGGATTGTCGGCGTGGTCTCCGGAGCTCTTCTCCTAAGCTGCCATCATCCCGGAGCCGGAACCGGAAGTGTTGTAACAAGTGTTTTTGAGTGGTTAAATGGCTTTTGCCCACTGATATCTCACCATAAATACACACCTACTGATGCCTCACATCAAATTAATGTCACTTCAGCCTGGCCCAAATGCGTTCTGGGCATCAGAACTCGCATCAAAGTGGGCAAACGCCAATTTTCACAGATTTGAATAAGTAACAGTTGTTTTTAAGGGGTTAAATGGCTTTGGGCCACTGATTTTACACTACATTTACATACCTAGTGATGCCCCACATCAAATTCATGTCACTTTAGCCTGGCCCAAATGGGTTCTGGGCATCAAAACTGGCATCAAATTGGGCAGAAACCCAATTTTTACAGATTTGAATAAGTAACAGGCACTTTTGAGGGGTTAAATTGCTTTGGGCCACAGATATGTCACCATAAATGCATAATTAGTAATGCCTCACATCAAATTCATGTCACCTTCTGGGTATCAGAACTGGCATCAAATTGGGCAAATCGCTAATTTTCACAGATTTTAATAAGTAGATAGATACATAGATATATACATAGATAGAAAATTACATATTACATAGTGTGGTGATGTGGCCCCTGGCTGGGTGCATTACACGGGTTATCAATGCAGGTCTCTGTTCACATGGGACGGTTTTCCTGATTGTGTGTGCTGTGTGAAACCTGTCTGGTGCACAGGGGGTTAACAGCTGAAGTGTTTTCATGCGCTGACTGAACAGCTGAGTGTGAGTGCTGAAGATCTGTGAGATTCATGAGCCTAATGAGCGGCTGTGTCTGAACCTGTGTATGAGTGCTTTGCTCGGCAAAACCTGAATGGTGCACAGGGGGTTAATCACATCTCAGGTCTGTGTGTGAGGGAAGATGTGCTGATTGACTCACTGTGTTGCAGCTGTGTGAGAGGCAGCCTGGATAAGAACCTGCCAGGTGTCTGAGTGAGGAGAGGACGATGGGAGTCAGAAGTCCAGACCACTGCCATGTGAGGAGGTGCTGGACGTGATCTGTCCCCGGTGGGGGAAGTGATGGGTGCCTGCCAGCTCCATGCTGGTGGCACAAAGATGCGTGCATGCCAGCAAGTGTCCAGGACCGAGGATGGCTCAAGGGCCAGGCGGTCAGATGTGCGGTGTGAGAGACGGTCACAGCCGACTTTGGGACTGACTGAGTGAGTCATGATATGGTCCTGTTGATCCAGATGTAAGTGTCCCGGATCCCGGTGGATCCGTGGAGGTCTTGTGTGTACTGAGTGACAGGGTTCCTGTTACTATGTGATGGCTTATGTAAAAATACCATGTGTGATGACTCATGTGCAATAGGATGGGGAATGATCCCTGTCAGGGTGATAGACGGTGATAGCCGTCTTTAGAACCAGACTGAGGTCTGCAAGGGTCGGTGGGTCACGCCTTGATGTTTTGGGGAAAACGTATGTGAATGTCCTGTAATGTAATGTCATATGGGAATGTCATATAATGCAATGTAAGGATATGCATATTATATGTGAAAATGGAAATACAGTGTTATGGTTTATGTGTTGAAAGCGGTTTATGACAGAAATTAATAAATCCGCTGGTTTTGTTACGTTGAAATGTAGTCGCTGCTGTCATTTTCCCCGTGCCAAGCGGGTTCCCCTGGGGCGCTACCTCACAATAGATAGTTAGTGTGAGGAAAATATTAATTATTTTCATTGTTTTAAAAGACACAGCAGAGCTGACACCCTTCCCTGCCCCTTTTGGTTTGTAGGAAAACTTTGTCTATCTCCTGTCTTCTACCCCTAGTCAGATATTTACGACCTGACCGAGCTGTAAAAGTGAGCTGGATGGTTCTGGCTTTTTCCCTCCAACATCCACGTGGTAATCTTTTATCTTCAGCTACAAACAATCAACGTGAAATCTAATAATGCACGTTAACGCCACAATTACATAAATCATATTTTTGGCATGCTGGAATTTTGGGGATCGCACAGCCCCCTCTTACATGTCTGGGAGACTATCAGAAACCTGGGAGTTCTGACCAGCTGCATATCACAGACACCCCATGTTTGGGTTCAATAATCTCATAAAATCACGAGAAAATATGATGCCCATATCTTCGTCCTGGAAGCTTCCAGGCCCAAGATATGGAGAACTGGAGGTTTTGATAACTTTAAAGGTGGGTGTTTCTCCAAGAAAACAACCCATATGTGAGGTCAGCAAAGTGGGAGTTTCTGGGTTTATGGCCCCAAAGCATAAAACCAGATTGTCCATCTTTGGCAAGTTGTTCCAGCCCCGATGAAGGACATAGCATAAATACAGCTGTAAGGCAGAATCATAACCCTTTCCAGGGGTGCCTTCCCCCCTCTATATCTGCGACTCTCACCGCATGGCACAGTTTTAGTCTATCTTATTTTAATCTTTTTTATTTTAATAACTGTTTGTGCATATATGTAAAGTGTCTCTTTATAATATCTTTTTGTATTTTTTGGAAACACTGCCATTTCCTTGGAGTAAGAACTTATAAATTTGCAAGTATCGTTCTTCTTGCCCTATGAGCGAGCTGACACCTACCTCCCGCAAATTCACGTTACCAAACAGGTTTCCGATCCACCTGAAAGAATTCGGTGGTGGCAGCATAATTTATGTATTTATGGGATATTGTGGACCTGAGGTGACTGGATCGAGGTATATATACATTCATGGCAGGAACTGGTGGTATATATACATCCCGTCACACCACACGCTGCAATAGTCAACATAAATTAGAGCAGCTTCGCTCCTTTACTTATCCTCTGTCAATACTGTGTTTGGCCAGCAAGATAAGAGGGTGCCAGAGAGCTGCAGGTCCTGACTAAGTTTGTGACAGATAGATAGTCACAGTGTGTCCCTCCACCAGCCTGTGTTCATATTCTCTACTGTATGTCAGTGGTCCCCAACCTTTTTTGCACCAGGAACTGGCTTCAGCAAGACATTGTTTCCATGGCTCGGCAAAACGCGGCGGCACAGGGGCAGGGCTTGGTCATATGGGGCAGGGCTAAAGAGAGAGTTGGAGTTTAGTACCCTGTTTTCCCGAAAATAAGACAGTTTGTATTAATTTTCCCAGTCAACCTTCAGTTCATAATATTCATATCCCATGCAGCTCATATCCCATCATCCCTTGCAGTATAATATCCCATCATTCTTGTAGCCATAATATTCCATCATTCCCTTGCAGCCCAATTACGTCCTGCAGAAAACACATACACAACCACTGTCTCGCAGTCCTCCGATTCTACTCTAGCTCCCTGCCTCAGATGCCATCGTCCAATCAGAGACCCACATGTAACGATATGTGATGACATTAGCTGCTGGCCTCTGATTGGCCACCAGCTCACTGTACATCTATGCCAATACACGCTTCATAATAGTGTCTGCTGGGAGCCACATCACTGAGGGGCGGAGAAGCGGGCCACATCCACCTCACACAGTGAGCTCTGAGCCGCCATAGACAATGCAAAGCACACTTTCAGTGTATAGTGCTGGTCTGCAGCAACACAGCAGACCGTTACAGGAAACCAATCAGCCCAGTCCGTAGACTCATGGTTGTTGACCCCTGCTCTATGCAATAAAGCCTGCATTAGTTTTTCCCATCCTGCATGTACTTGGGAAATCTGCCTTTGTTCTTCTCTGCAGGAGGCTCCTCCACTACACAAATATGTAGATAGGATGGGACCTGGACTTCCACAAACTTCTTCATGTAGTCAAATGTTCAAAAGGGGGTGTGAGCGCATCCACCATACAGGGACTGATCCAAGGACAGAGAGAACAATAGACACATGCTAGTTGTTTGTTGGTGGTGTGTCTTGTGAAGATCTAGGATCTGAGGCTGCGGCCAGATCCTGGGACGGTGCATGGATTATTAGAAATTGGACATCGGTTGCCTGTTGGATTGTGTTGTGTTGCTCACCTGCTGGATTCGAGGACTTCATCTAGAGACTATTGCTATATTTTCCCTGGCTTCGGATTACCGGGTGCCACTCCCAGATCTGTTCCCTTTGTTGTGGACTCATTGTGGACTCAAAGGAATGATATTCATATTACATATTCTATGCACCCTGCCTCAATAAAATCTTTGGATTGTTCATTGGCCTGCTGACCCTTCCTCCTCTGTCACACACCCTATCAAAAACTGGTTGGCAGCGGTAGGATCAGAGCAGAGGGAATGGATGACAATGGCCCAACAACATCTGGAACCAAAACCTCAGGATACAGGAATTGGACTTTGGGGAGCTTACAAAGGCCTGTGAATTAGGGGTCAGCTACAAATTACAGTCCAAGGATCAACTAATTGAGGCTATGGAAGGAACCCGCCTTCAAGATGGCACTGAAGAAGGAAAGGGAGGAAAGGTGGGAGATGGAGGTAAATACCGAAAAAAGTCGGTCGGTTGTGTGGTATGAGTAGGAAATGACATTGCTTGGGCATGAGACCATCATAAAGATAAGTGTGAGGCAATTCGTAGAGCCCAGGAAAGGGCAGCGCATGGTGGAAGCAGCTAGGAGCTCCAGACAAACTGTAACCACAGCACCCACCATGAGGGAATTCCCAAGAGTGCCCTGTAAAGACTTTAAGACTGCAGGCGACATCAAGGGATTTTGGCAGGACTTCGAACATCAATGACAGTTAATGGAAGTCCCAGAAAGGGAGCAGGTCAGACATCTGGTGGGGTTCTTAGAATCGAACTATTCATTATTAACAGTGAAGCACGATGGAGGAATACGTGTTACCACTAGGTGAGGACTGGCATAGTCACTCAGCCACCCATGTTGAACCACTAAGGTTTATGGGGTGTGGCCCACAGCTACGACAACTTCTGCTCATCAGAGTAAGCACTTGCAGGAGGTCATGCTGGATGGACAGAGACTTATTGGATTTTGTGACTCAGGGGTATTTTTCACTGTGACGGGATGTACGTAAGAGCAGGAAGGGACACCAGGCTTATGAACAATCCAACAAAATTTATTTCAACAGGGAAAATGGAACAGCACAAATGAAGGTAGTTTTGCAGAGTCAGTAATGTGTCCACAACATCAGAAACAAGTCCGGGGGCTCAACCTGGTAATCCAACGCTAGAGACAAGGCAGAAGTAGTCCTTGTATGAGTTCAATGGATCTAGCAGATGAGGGACACAGCACAATCCCAAGTGGCAGCTTCTAACCATGCACACACGGCACGAGGATCTGGCCACAGCCTCAGACCCTCCACCTTCGGGACGCACCATGCAACTGACTAGGCCAAAACATGAGTCTATTATTTGTGTTTCCTGTGATCAGCCCATGGATGGGGGAGGGATCACAACCACTTTTGAACATGTGGTTACATTAAGAAGTTTCCAGAAGCTCCCCTCTTTGTACTGTCTTACAGGTTTGTGTATTGGAGTCACCCGCAGCTGAGAAGAACAAAGACAGAATCCCCCACTAGATGTAGTACAAGAGATGTTCACTTAGGCCTGGTTACATTAGAGTCCAGGAACACAGGAGGGGACGAGGGTGTTATGAACCGATGACTCAGGAGTAACATACAGATTCCATAGAAGTCGTTGGTAACTGTACTGACCGCAATCCCTGACTACACACCGCAACTAGAAGTAGCCATGGGATGTAACTAACCAGACATAGACACCTCTGCACAGCTGGAGAACTAACTGCTCCTAAAAATGGATGTAGGAAAAGCTATCTTACCTCAGAGCAGAACTCCAAAAGAATAGCAAGCCCCCACAGATATTAACTGGGAAACAAGAGAAGGAAAAACAAACACAGGTAGAGTAAAAGATTTAGCAAAAGAGGCCAAACTAGCTATATAAGAAAGACAGGATAGAATACTATTGCGATCAGTATAAAACACTATCAAAAACCACCAACAGCAGATGGTACAAAAATTACCCTGAGTCACTAAGACTCGGCGCCCTCTATATCTGCAGACTTCTATAAATCAAATGCCAGCAGAACTGGAAATAACAGATAATAGTGAATGGTAAAATTCCTAGGAAGAAAACTTCCTATCTGAAAGCAGATAAACAAATATACAAACTAAATAGCAAACCCACAACTCAGAAAAAGACAAAACATAAGCAAAACCTTAAGCGCACAAAAGTGTGCCACAAAATTTCAAAAAAACATCCACTTAGCTTGCAAAGAATTCCACAGATCAGAAGAAACCAGAGAGATGTGAACTCCACCAGGAACCAAAGACAACTGGCAAAAATTGATCCACTTGAAACCATTATATGCTCCAAGAACCAGATTGCCAATCATCACCATCACCTGTAAAGCCCACACAGTCAGCTGCATCACCAGCAACAACCACCAGAGGGAGCTCCAATGAATTCACAACAGGAGGGACACACTGTTATACTTACACTAGCTGATCCCCGAGTGGTTCGGCCTGAGGCGATCCAGAAAGGACCTGGGATTGTCATTTAATTAGCCGTAGGCAAATGAAGGCCTATTCCCAAAGTGACTGTAGATCTAAACTTTGGCTTTGGTGTCAGGCGATGTGTGGTTGGGGTGATAAGTAGCCTGCCTGCAGATGTTCTCCTAGGCAATGATTTGGGAGAGCTACAATGCCAATTTTTGGCTGCATGAAGCATAGTGTAAGTCACAGAGTACGTCATAATGGAGCACTGCATCCTGTCAGCCATGTCTACGTGTACTTCACGAGCGACCTGTAGAGGTCACTAGTCCATACACAATTCTGAGGGGAGAAGGGATTGTTATAGTGTGTCCCTCCCCCGGCTTGTATTCATGTTCTTGTGGCGCCCCTGCGACCAGGAGGCCACATAGGGAACTGCAGCCAGGTAAGATAGGAAGACAGTTGCACCACAACACCCTCACAGACAACCCACAACCACTAGAGAGCAGCACCCAACCCGGAGCCCGGGAACTCTAGGCGGGCAAGGGGTGGTGGGTTTAGAGACAGTGGGTGGGCCAGCAAGCAGGTCAGATGACAGAGGGTAGATATAGAGAAGAGGAAGAGGAAGGAGTCAGTAGGCCCAGGGTGCCAAGCAGCCAAGACACAGACCAGCAGCAGGCTGAGAAGCACGGCACAGGCCGAAGGACAGCAGTAGGCCGGTGTAGGCTGAGATGCAAAGACAAGAAGCACACGTCCTGGAAGAGTGGGGTGTAAGGAGTGCAGAATCTGGAGAGCCAGTGCGAGCCACAGAGAGAAAGCCCATTCGAAGCCAGCACCCCAGGAGTGTGAGAGACGAGACGACCAGTAGCACTGGGTCCTAGAAACACGGCTGAGACAGCAGACTGCAGGCGGAGTAGCCCTCCTATTGAACCCGAAGTACATGGTAGAAGGAGCCTGATAGAGCCTAGCACAGCAGGACTATTGGAGGCTAGGCTAGCAGCAGAGTGTCGGCTCTGAAGGGGACCGACGCTTTACCCGGTATCCCCAGATTAACTGACGGGGAACTCCAGCTTCAAGTTAGGGTTCCCACCCCAAAGGACAAGCAGCTAAGTGGCAACCAGGAGGGCCCACAGGGGTCCGAGCCACCGCCATACTGTCTGGAGACGCACACTAAGTGAGAAAAGAGAGAGAGTTACAGCCTGGAAAGTACAGAGAAAGAGTGAGGGGTCACAGAGAGGAACAACCTGGCTGCAGGGAGTAAAGGAACCCGGAGGGGAGAGTTGTGCCCGTGTAAGAACTTGTAACTTGAACTGTGACTGAACTGTAACTGAGAAAGCTGAGAAGTAAACACGGTGAACCCTGCCTCTGACTCTCTGACTCCCTTGCATGATTCTGCCTGCACATGATTCCCTCCAACAGGTCTGCAGAGGATTACAACCTGAAGAGCCACAGCCTGTCAGCTCTGAATCCTGAAGGAAGAATTCTGCAGCATCAGGACAGTAAGTGCTCTGCACCCATCACAAGCCTGCACACTACACCATAGACTTTATCACCACTGCCCCGGGGAATCCAGTTCTACCCTCGGAGAACTATTCCAACTTCAGCTGCCATAACATCATCCCCGGAGGTTCTGCAGCAGCGGTGGTCCCACTATTGACCACAAGCCGTGGGTGGCGTCACGACTGAAATCATCCCCTGTAAATATTCCCCTTATTATTGGCAGGGCCCAGGACACGGTCCGGACCAGGACCTCCGTGACATCCCCCAGTAGCGACCCGGTCCAGTACCGCATACCCCGTCCCAGTGGGCTCGACATACCCTATGTATTGAAGCCTGCTTTAGTGTTTCCTGCACTGTACAGTCATATGAAAAAGTTTGGGCACCCCTCTTATTCTTACTCTTTTTTTTTTGTTTGTTTAAAATAGTTTTTTTGCAACAGCTATTTCAGTGTGATATATGTAATAACTGATGGACACAGTAATATTTCAGGATTGAAATGAGGTTTATTGTACTAACCGAAAATGTGAAATATGCATTATTTCAAAATTTGACAGGTGCAAAAGTATGGGCACCTCAACAGAAAACTGACATTAATATTTAGTATATCCACCTTTTGCAAAAATAACAGCCTCTAGTCTCTTCCTGTAGCTGTTAATGAGATCCTGGATCCTGGATGAAGGTATTTTTGACCATTCCTCTTTACAAAACAAAAAAAGGTATGTAATTGTAGTGTAAGATCAGCGGCCCAAAGCCATTTAACCCCTTCAATAACATACCTCAGTGCCCACTTTGATGCACATTTTTGTGCCAGTCTCATAATCTCTGTAGGTGTTGTGGTGCAGCGGCTGCCTTGCTGGTGTCGGTGCTGGGACTTGTGGTTCCACGGCTCGGGTAAGGCCAGGGGCGGGCTGGTGAGGAGTGGGGGGTGGTGGTGCTGTGAGCCTGGGGTGAGGAGCGGGGGGTGTTGTCAGCCCGAGGTGAGCTCTCCAACCTGCATGTCGGCCGCGCCGCCTGCTATTCTGCAGCTGCGGCCGCAAAGTACTGCCGGCCCTTTTCGGTGGGAGGGCGGCCCTATATGAGGGCTATACCACCAGCCTGAGGGGCCAGTCCGCCCCTGGGTAAGGCATTACATGTGCTATGATACAGATTTGAAAGCCCAGGGAGTGTCTGTCAAACATGGATCCGCCTGTGGGCGTGACACATCAGGCTTAAGCGGACTCCCTCCTGGTCATATGGGTTGTGATATCAGAACAGGTCCTTCACACAGGAAGTGGAGAGCCTTATGATCAGAAGGAGATGTTTGCCAGAGCCTCTTATAGGTGAGGAGACCTTGGGAAGCCAGGTTCATTCCAGGGCTCAGGGAGCCCAATCCTGGTTGGAGCCCGGGCAGACAAGAGTCTGTGAACCTCCAGGAGAAGGAGGTCGCTCACCTGGGCCTAAGGTCAGTGATTCCCTCCTATGGACTAATCAGGATATGTGTGTGTTATACTGGCCATTGGGACAGTCGGAAGAGGCATGGTTATGTGCTATGTGCAGTTTATGAGACGTGAATAAACTGCTGAACTTTGCTGAACTTTAAAACACGGTTGTCTGCACTGTTTTCTTCTGCCAAGCAGTCCCATCGGTGTGTGCGACACCACATGTGGTGGGGCATTAGAGCATGTTTGTTGATGGTAGCGCTGGAAGTGCATGTGAATGACTTGGTTGCTACGGGCAACCACACGACGAGCGGGGATACAAGCATCTGATTCTAGGCCAGTGATGGCGAACTCCAGGCCTCGAGTGCCGCACACAGTGCAGGTTTTCAGGATTTCCTTAGAGTTTGACAGTTGGTAAATTGATTGGCAACTGTCAAATGCAATAGAAATCCTGAAAACCTGGACTGTGTGCGGCACTCGAGGCCTGGAGTTCGCCATCACTGTTCTAGGCCATCGCACTCAAGTCCGGTTTTTGCCTGTGGCTCGGCAGTGTCATGAAGTTTGTCACTGCTCTTGACCCAGGTGCACGTGGGAGGAGTCAAGCGACTGGCTGTGAGACGTGGGCTCTGCTTGATGAGCAGTAATACACCACAGGCTGGAGATCGTGGTTGTATTGGCGGTACAACTAGGAAAGGTTAGTGTTATTCTACCCCCCTTCTCCCTAGAACACTGGGTATTACCCATTGGAGCACCCCTCCTGTTTTGTCTCATTGCAGCTAGAGAAGCCTGCCAGCATGGAGGTGTGGAACCCCAAGGGTTAATGTAACACAGTAACATCACACAGGTTCCCTCCCCACAACACTGACACTACACTAGCACCTCTGAGCCAGGAGGGGGAGCTAAACCAGCTCCCTGATATACTCCGGGTCAAGAGGAAGTAGTTAGGAGGTCTTTGAGGAAATTCAGTACGTAGCAGTACTGTGAAGAGTTCAGTTCCTGGGAGAACTGAGGGAGACTGTAGTGTAAAGGAGCTGCGTCAGGCTTCTCTACAGTCCGCTCACTGATTCCAGACCTAGCCAGGATCTGAGGGAAAGAGAACTGAAGACAGAGAAACACATCTGGGAAACTGAGTGCTATCACCACTCGCCCCGGAGAAGCGCACAGAACGGATACCGGATCCGAAACTGTGACTGACACACACAGCACAGTAAATCCCGGGATAGTGGAGTTTGTAGATCGACACTGTACCAGAGCAAAGCAATACGGCGGGGTCAGAAGCACACGGAAGACTCAAGTTGCCTAGCCAAAGGGGTACCTGTGAGGAGAGAGACAGTGCCAGCAGCTCAGCTAGAAGCAGCAGCAGGGCCACACACACACAGTGCAGCAGGAGGAAGCTGAGGACCCAGACAGGGTGGGAGCAACTCGGCCCCCAGTGCAGACTCCATGGACGATAATCTGCTACAACATCTGCAGTAAAGCTTTGGAAAACTTCAGAAACGTGAGTGTGTGATCCTTGAACCCGTCTCCACTATCAATCCCTTTATTACCACATCTATCATATCCACCATAGACTCTAATTACCACTGCCCCGGGGAACCAGCCTCTACCTACGAGAGTCATTCCATCTAAGCTGCCCAACATCATCCCCGGAGGTTCTGCAGCAGCAGTGGTCACCCTGACCACACACCGTGGGTTTCGTCACGACAAACATTTATCCCTTGTAAATACCCCCTTTTACTTGCGGAACCCGAGACACGGTCCGGACCAGGCCCTCCGTGACATCCCCAGCAGCATCCTGGTCCGGTACCGAGTACCCTGTCCAGTGGGCTCCACAATCTGGCGTCACGAACAGGATCTACCGTGCCTGGTAAAACGGGCATTGTGTGCCGTGATTTGTGTAAAAACTGTTTTTAAGCTTTGCCAACTGTACTTTTGAAAATCCGCCATTATACAGCGCACGGGAAGAAAGGGGGAGGTACCCTGCAGTGGCACGAATCCAGCCTCCTCCCTGGTGCTGACGACATCTGGCGGGGAAGAAGATCCCTGGTGCAACGCGGAACCTTGAAGAGACATCCGGACGGAAGCGGAAGACAGGAGGGCGAACTTTAACTAGGGGGGCACAGGATGTCGCAGCCAGCAGTGCCAAGCAGCAGCGGAGCAGCCGGTGGAGCTGCAGCGCCGGATCAAGCAGTAGCACCCGGCGATGCAGCGGCGCAAGGAGCAGCACCTATCATGCCGTTCCTGATGCCGTATACTCCAGGGGCAATGTGGCTGCCCCAATACTCCGGTGAGCCTAATAAGCTTAATGACTTTCTGCTAAAGATAAAAGCTTATTATGTGAAGTACCCCCTTAATGAAGCTCAACGTGTAGGAATGATTATGGGACAATTAACGGGCAATGCACAGCGGGAGGTTGCGTCCTGGCTGGACACGGATAAGGACACTGTGGAGCATCTAGTAGCTGGACTAAAAGCAACATTTGAATCTACTGCTGATACCGGGCTAAGATGAGGTTCTTTGCATGTCACAGAAGCCCAAGGAGAGTTCCAGAGATTATGCCTTAAATCTGCAGGAAGCACTCAAAGCCCTTAAACTGGCAGAACCTGCTTTAGCCCCGGGAGCTGATAAAATGCTAATCGACCAATTCATAGAGGGCCTCCTATCCCCTTCCCACAGAGGACAGCTGAGTATGATTCTTCAGAATCCTAACATAACATTTGCTGAGTTGAAAGACGGAGCCATCCGTCTGCAGCAACAAGAAGAGCCCCGGGATCTAAAATCCATACAGGACCCTGCAGCAGCACCTCAGCAACCGGCAGCGTCAGCGACATCAGCCATGTCAGCCACTGCTGCTGAAAACCGGGAACCAATCTCTAATGAGGCCCTCAATCTAAAGCTAGATGCCCTGACAGACACCGTTATCGCAATGGCTAAAGTCATCAAGGAGCTGCGAGGATCCAAGTCTGCACCCAAGATCGAGTTGGCGACCAGCAGAGAGGATGTCCCGTGGATGAGGCCCAGAAGATATCAAGCGACAAGAGGACGACCCAGCGACCGCTATCAACCGGATGAACAGCCCATTTGCCGCCGTTGTCAGAAACCAGGTCACCTTGCCCGAGAGTATGCTTTAAACGAAGATTCCCTCAGCAGGTGGGCTGCTCCTCGGGTATAAAGTCTACAGGTCCTTCAGCCTGGTATGACAGATTCGTGGTAGGACAGCCAGTTATCCCTATCATGTTGGATGGCATTCCCTTTAGTGCCTTGTTGGATACCGGGTCCCAGGTAACATCGATTCCACATGTTCTATACAAAAGGTACTGGGCTGATTCAGACATTACTAGTGCTCCCACTGACTTTACAATGGACATATGGGCTAGCAATGGACAATTAATACCACAGGTTGGGTTTAGAGAAATGACCATTCAGATTGGAAAGGTAGAATTGCAGAACCAGGGTATTATAATCGTAGATGTTGACCGGCGAGAACGTGAGCCAGTGATGCTGCTAGGAATGAATGTAATTGAAAAATGTTTTTGCCGAGGTAATAAATGTTTTGCAGCAAATCACCGAGACTGCCAGAACCGGACAGCAGAGGCTTCTGCACAAAGAGATCAAAGCCCTGATGTTGAAGCAACAGGTAGAAATATCCGGAGGTGAGATCGGCGGTGTATGAGTAAGTGATCCAATACCCATTGTAATACCTCCCAAAACTGAAATGTTGGTCTGGTGTAGAGCAGCAATAGGCATCAAAGGGCAAGACTATCAAGCCCTGGTAGAACCCGTGTACTCAGACAGTAGACCTACTATACTCACAGCTAGAGGAGTGGTTGAGGTACACTGGGGAAGAGTGCCATTACGCCTATTAAACTGCGGAGAGGATGAGATCACATTACCAAAGTATGCTACCATGGCTAAATTGTACACGGTTGATAATAATAACATCACAGTCGTCGAGCCCTTGGACCCGTCAAGTCAGGCGGATGACAATGGATCAGGGGAAAAGCTGGAGGATTGGTGCCAAAAGCTGCATGTAGGTACCAGTTCAACACCTTCCCATGAAAAGCATGGCGTATACCAGGTAGTGAAAGAATATAGCAAATATTCAGCAAACACCCGTTAGACTTTGGGCAAATTAAAGGGGTAGAGCACACTATACCCACAGGTAACCATCAGCCTATAAAAGAAAGGTATTGACCATTACCACCCGCTCACTACCAAACCACCAAAGACATGCTCAAGGAAATGAAAACTGCAGGGGTAATAAGAGACAGTTGTAGCCCTGGGCATCACCTCTAGTGTTAGTTAAAAAGAAGGATGGGACCATGAGAATATGCGTGGATTACCGGCAGATTAACTGCATTACACATAAGGACGCATACCCATTACCTAGGATTGAGGAGTCATTAGCTGCATTAAAATCTGCTAACTACTTTTCCACCCTTGATCTGACTAGTGGGTACTGGCAGGTTCCTGTGACCGAGGCCGACAAGGAGAAGACAGCGTTTACTACGCCGATGGGCCTCTGTGAGTTCAATTGTATGCCGTTCGGACTCTGCAACGCACCTGGAACCTTCCAACGCCTGATGGAGAGCTGCTTAGGCCATAAGAATTTTGAAACTGTCCTCCTGTACCTAGATGACATCATAGTCTACTCCAAGACTTATGAGCAACATCTACAAGACCTGGCAGAGGTGTTTGAGGCCTTATCTGGATACGGCATGAAAATCAAGCCATCCAAGTGCCACCTTCTCAAGCCAAAGGTACAGTACCAGGGACACGTCGCGAGTTCAGAGTGAGTAGCACCGGATCCTGATAAAGTCACAGTGATAAGGGATTGGCCAAGACCTACAAACGTGAAAGAAGTGAGGCAATTCCTGGGCCTGGTAGGCTATTATAGAAGATTTATCAGTGGATTCACGAAGCTAGCAGCTACCCTGCAAGACATCCTGGTAGGACAGTCAAGAAAGTCTTCAACACGTAACCCTCCTTTCCAGTGGAGTGAAGAGAGGGAAGATTCCTTCAACAAAATGAAATGTGCACTGACAGGAGAAGAGATTCTGGCATACCCTGATTACCATCAACCATTCATTTTATACACGGATGCCAGCAACGTGGGACTGGGAGCAGTATTGTCAAGGAGGCAAAGAGAGAGTTATTGCCTTTGCAAGCAGAAAGCTCCGGCCTACAGAAAGAAATCCCAAGAATTACAGCTCCTTCAAGTTGGAACTACTGGCGGTAGTTTGGGCTGTAACTGAACGTTTCAAGCACTACTTGGCAGCTGCAGAATTCACCATCTACACGGATAACAATCCGTTGACCCACCTGGATTCAGCAAGATTAGGTGCGTTGGAGCAGCGATGGATAGCCCGGCTATCTAACTACAATTTTGTCATCAAATATAGGGCAGGCCGCAAGAACGGGAACGCAGATGCCTTATCCCGGATGCCACACCTGGAAGATGTGGAAGAGGAACCGGAAGGGTTGGAAGAGATTGAACTACCGGCCTTATATCGTTCAAAGGTATACAAGTATCAACCCGTTAGCACACCATGGATGGGCTGACACCCAAGATAGTGATCCAGCCGTGAAGCTAGTGAAAGAGCTGCTTACACAAAAAGGTGCGTACCCTAACCAGAATGCCCCAGCTGAGACCCAAGAACTCTGGAAAGAGAGAGGCAAGTTGGTCCTGTATCAAGGGAAGCTCTGCAGAAGGCATACCAACCCTAAAACACATGAACTGGTCTGGCAGATTATCATACCCAAGAGAGACATCAAAATTGTCTTAGAAGCCTACCACGACGGTGCAGGTCATTTCAGATGGAAGAAGTTGGAAGTGCTCCTGAGAGAGAAATTCTACTGGGTTGGCATGAGAAAGTCAATTGAAGATTGGTGTAGAAGATGTGGCCCGTGCAACCTCAGAAGAAAAGATCAGCAGAGAGCCCCACTCCAGTCCATAGTAACCAAACAACCACTTGAGTTAGTCGTGTTAGACCACGTCAAGTTGTCACCAAGCCAGTCAGGCTATGTCTATGCCTTAACTATCGTGGACCATTACTCACGCTTCTTAGTGGTAGTACCCGTCAAGGACCTGACAGCGAAGACAGCTGCAAGAGCATTTCAGATGCATTTCTGTAGACCGCATGGCTACCCGTAACAAGTCCTTGCAGATCAAGGTCCAGCTTTTGAATCAGAGATTTCCCAGGAATTCTGCAATATGTACGGCTGTAAGAAGATCCGCACAACAGCGTACCATCCCCAAACAAATGGTTTATGCGAGAAGATGAACCATATTGTAATTGATCTGTTGAAGACATTACCAGAGTCAGAAAGAAACCAATGGCCAGATAAATTACCCAATTTGGTAGACTTATACAACCATGTTCCAGTGAGTTCTACAAACTGCACCCCAGCCTACCTTATGCGTGCAAGACCCGGTAAGCTATCAATAGATTTAGATATGGGAATTGTGAAACCAGACACAGAAGTGGAAGAATCTGATAGGGATACCCTACGTCAGCAATAGTATCGTCAAGTACAAGAGTGCGCACAGAAAAATTTTCAGCAAGCTAGAGCAAGACAAGAGAGAACCTTTAACAAACATGCTCAAGCAACTCCATTACAACCTGGTGAGCAAGTTCTCAAGAGAAAGAGGAGCTCTAACAAATTGGATAATCAGTGGGAAACCACCCCATACACAGTCTTACCATCTAACTTGGACAATGCTAAAACGTGTCTGATAAGTAAAGCTGAAGGGAGAACTTCAGCAGTTGTGTCCAGAGACCAGCTCAAACCGTGTCCTGAAACCCTGAACACCAGAAGTAACAGTACCCATACAGGTCCAACCTGTCAAAGAAGAAGTATTCCATACAGTACTAGGAGATTTCCCCAAAACATGGCCAAATTACTACGGAGCAGTTGTAGTACCAATGATTTCTTTCCCTTCAATGGTGGAACCAACACCAGAACCAGTATTACCAGAAGAAGTCCCAAGACCTGAAGAACTGGAAGTAGAACCCGTAGAGGAAGAACCAATGAACTTGCCAGTCCTACAGTCAGACCTCCACCTGCCACAGTACCAAACACTACAAGTAGATACATGCCCACCAGCACCAATAGTCCACATACAAGTAGTATACCCGTTTTACGCAGGTCAGAGCGTAGTACCCAAGGTCAGTTACCGGCTAGGTACAAAGATTGAAATGTCAAATTAACTGTAAAGTGTAAAATGTTTGTTTAAATGTAAATTGAACCCGGTAGACTGTGTCCAAGAGGGTGTAGGAACTGGATTGACCCCCACGCACATTAAGTTAGGGAAAGCAAGTGCCTGGGGGTGGTGTAGCGAGTCTAGGCCTCCTAAGCAGAAACGCCCGTGGACAAATGTATATAGTTAGTGCAACGTTAAAAAAGCCCAGTACCTACAGAGACTATCCTGTATGAACTTTTAACTTTTCTTGTTTACTTATGGACCATATATACCATGGACTGGTTGTGGTACAAACTCTCTTGTATATATTCATCAGCCCGGTGGCAATAGACTAAACCCCTGGAAAGACTGCTTTTTGAACTTTTTGGACTCTTTTTTCAAATTTCAGTGATTTTTGTACTTTTTACTTTTAAGTCTCTGTAAATATTAATTGTATTAACTGTTTGTTTACTTGTTTTTCCACAGTCCTGGAGTACTGTCTTTAACTAAGGGGGAATGAGGCACCCCAAGGGTTAATGTGTCACAGTAACATCACACGGGTTCCCTTCCCACAACACTGACGCTACACTAGCACCTCTGAGCCAGGAGGGGGAGCTAAACCAGCTCCCTGATATACTCCGGGTCAAGAGGAAGTAGTTATTAGGTCTTTGAGGAAGTTCAATATGTAGCAGTACTGTGAAGAGTCCAGTTCTTGGGAGAACTGAGGGAGACTGTAGTGTAAAGGAGCTGCATCTGTCTTCTCTACAGTCCTCTTACTGATTTCAGGCCTAGCCAGGGTCTTAGGTAAGGAGAACTGAAACAGAGAAACACATCTGGGAAACTGAGTGCCATCACCATTCACCCCGGAGGAGCGCACAGAACGGACACCGGATCCGAAACTATGACTGACACACACAGCACAGTAAATCCCGGGATAGTGGAGTTTGTAGATCGATACTGTACCAGAGCAAAGCAACACGGCGGGATCAGAAGCACATGGAAGACTCAAGTTGCCTAGCCAAAGGGGTACCTGTGAGGAGAGAGACAGTGACAGCAGCTCAGCTAGAAGCAGCAGCAGGGCCACACACACACAGCGCAGCAGGAGGAAGCTGAGGACCCGGATAGGGTGGGAGCAACTCGGCCCCCAGTGCAGACTCCATGGACGATAATCTGCTACAACATCTGCAGTAAAGCTTTGGAAAACTTCAGAAACGTGAGTGTGTGATCCTTGAACCCATCTCCACTATCAATCCCTTTATTACCACATCTATCATATCCACCATAGACTCTAATTACCACTGCCCCGGGGAACCAGCCTCTACCTACAGAGAGTCATTCCATCTAAGCTGCCCAACATCATCCCCGGAGGTTCTGCAGCAGCGGTGGTCACCCTGACCACACACCATGGGTGGCGTCACGACAAACATTTATCCCTTGTAAATACCCCCTTTTACTTGCGGAACCCGGGACACGGTTCGGACCAGGCCCTCCGTGACATCCCCAGCAGCAACCGGGTCTGGTACCGAGTACCCCATCCCAGTGGGCTCCACAGAGGATCTCCTGAAACACCTGATGCAGGGCCAACAGCAGCAGCACCAACAACATGTTGTGGGTTGTCCCTGGAAAGTATCCCCTATATGATGGGTTGCCCAAAAAGGGGTGGTGTCCCAAAAGGGGGCAGAATCACAAAAAATGGTAGCTGCCCAAAAGGGGGTGGAGCCTCCCGGGTCCCATGCGGAGGCATGGATGGACTGTATACAAGGTCAATTTTGTTTGTACTATATGTGTCCAGTCTGCAATATGGACTACCCACCTGGCGAGGTTCCATGTGCGTGTTCCGTGGATGTCAATGGCGAATCTATGTCTGGTCTCATAGACTCTGGGAGCCTGGTGACCCTAGTGAGGGCTGCGCCGGATATCTACCTGATCCCCGGAAGGAAGATTGAAGTCACCTGCAATCATGGGGTCACTAAAGACTATCCAGTGTCCTGAGTGGTCATTGAGATGGCCAGGGACATTGGGAGCCACCCGGTAAGAGCCAGAACAGTCCTAAGGAGGCGCTGTTACAGCGGGAGGCTAAAGGGGTTGCCTGTGATTTCGTTATGTGTAATAATAACTTGGTACCCCATAAGTATTACATCCCAGAGTTAGTGGTGACCAAAGAAAACGGTCGGTCTCCCCAACATAATACATGATGAGCAAAGAGGCAAACCACACTGTGACTGGTAGTGATGTGGTAGCTAAAAAGAATGGAGCTGACACCAAGTTAGAGAGTGACTTGGGGGTTCACCAGACTGTTGAGTATAACACAGACTCAAGGGGTGACTGTGACTCTGAGAAAGAAAGGTAGTACAGTAAGGAAGGGCCCAGCTAGGATGGCAAATCCTCCTGTCGCAAAAGGAGTAAGCGCCACAAAAAGGCTGCCCAGGGGACCCCAGCTGATAATATAATGCAGGGGTCTCAAACACACGGTACGCGGGCCGCATGCGGTCCCTGGGGCTTCTCGGTGCGGCCCCCGACACTGTGGACAGTGAATCATGCCAGCGGTCCTGTGACGAACTCACGCTCAGACACACTCACGCTCAGACACACTCACATCAGCCTCAGACACTCACACTCTGTCTCACATTAACTCACACACACACTTTTGTAAAACTAACCTAGCCAGCGGTCCTGTGCAGAGGGCCGCCGCGATACCGCTGTATTATTACTTACGGCCCCTTCATTGACACTTCACTGCCACTCGCTCTGCCGCTTGCGCTGCGCCCTATGCAAGCCGCCAGCCAATGAGAGGTGTATGACGTCACCTGCGGGCCTCTCATTGGCTGGCGGCTTGCATAGGGAGCAGATCAAGCGGCAGAGCGAGTGGCAGTGAAGTGTCAATGAAGGGGCCAGAAGTAATAATACAGCAGTATCGCGGCAGCCCCCTGTACAGGACCGCCGGCTAAGTTAGTTTTACAAAATAGTGTGTGTGTGTGTGAGTTAATGTGAGACTGAGTATGAGTGTCTGAGGCTGAGTGTGAGTGTCTTAGGCTGAGTGTGAGTGTGTCTGAGCGTGAGTGTGAGTGTGTCTGAGCGTGAGTGTGAGTGTGTCTGAGCGTGAGTGTGAGTGTGTCTGAGCGTGAGTGTGAGTGTGTCTGAGCGTGAGTGTGAGTGTGTCTGAGCATGAGTGTGAGTGTGTCTGAGCGTGAGTGTGAGTGTGTCTGAGCATGAGTGTGAGTGTGTCTGAGACTGTGAGCGTGTGTGAGTATGTCTGAGACTGTGAGTGTGTGTGAGTGTGTCTGAGACTGTGAGTGTGTGTGAGTGAATGTGTGTGTGTAAAAAGAAGGTAGACCAGGTTGGGTACATCATTACAAAAGGGGATCAGGATGGGGATATTAGTACAAGAGGGGGACCAGGATGGGGACATTACAACAAGAAAGGGAGCAAGATGGAGACATTACTACAAGAAGGGGATAAGGATTTGGACAGTACTACATTGAGCAAGAAATTCTGGTATTACTAAAAATGTCACTTAGTCCTACAAGCAATGCATCCCCCCGATAAAAAAAATGTTTCTATGTGCAGCCCATCAACCCAGTCAAGTTTGAGACCCCTGATATAATGTCTTGTGCTTCTATGCCATGCGTGAGTTCTCTTCTAGACACCGATAAGATCAGGATGGAAGGTGAAGTGTCATTGCCCCTAGAAACCGCTGGAGCTGAGACAGATATTGTGCTGTCAGACAAGAGAAAAGAGAGAGAATTGTGCAGTCAGAGGAACTGACACAATGTGAGATCTTACCCTTCAAATGAAAGACAAGTAGAAAGAGCCACCCGGGAAGACGGTATGGGTGTCCATTTCTTTGCCTGAACAAGCAGCTAATGGTCATCAGTTGGTAGCACTGTAGGAAAAGACATCCTGGGGAGAACTAGTGGAGCAAGAGTCCAGGATGGGGTGGTAAATGCAGAACTGGATACCCCTGGACAGACACAAGGTGATCTGGTCGAGGTTGCCAGGGGTGCTGCCGGACCCCAAGAGGGGGGAGGTAACTGCAGAAGTGGAAGAAGCCACTGAGAAAGTGAGGGGTGAAGTGAATACCTCTTCGGGTGTTGTAAACTCGCCTGATCCAGTGGATGTCGGAGCAAAGATAAGGGAGCTCACGGAGATGCTCCAGGCTCACTTGAGACAAGAGAAGCTGTGGAGACAGGCTGTTGAGAATCGAGTGCGTGCTTTGGAGATGGACAGGTCACAGAGGATTCTGCTAGAAGAAGAGCAGTTGAAGCAGGAAGGTCTTCGAAGACGAGTTGCTGAGAGTCAAGTAGCTGAGATAGAGGACAATGTCTCTGAGCTCAAGGGTCGCCTGGCAGCATGCCAGACGAGGATCGGGGCCCCCTTGGAGAAGGTAGATTGTCCAGTGTTTCTCCCATGCAAACATGCTGAAGAAGCCGAAAGTCTCAGCAACGACACCTGCAAGGCAGTCAGCCGCTGCACCACAGTGTTTTTCAGTGTATTTACAGCAGGACCCATAACTGCATGGTATTATATACTTCTGATGTTTAATTTTTGTTAAGAAACTTGTAAAATACAGAAAATAAATAATAACCGAATAAGAAACCAACCTCAGTCCCGAATAAGATTTTATAAAGTGTACAGATAACGAGTCCGGAGGGACTTACTCAGTAATGAGTGATCGCTGTTGCTAGTGTTCTCCTCGCCTCCAGCCTTCCGTGTGCCACCTCCAGCTCTCAGTGATGACGCATACATGAGGCTGAACAAGAGAGGGCTGGAGGTGGTACACAGAAGGCTGGAGGCGGGGAGGAGGGCAGACACATAAAGGAGGTTGAACAAGAGGTGGCACAGAGTGGGCTGGAGGTGGTTAGGACACCAGCAACAGCGATGACTCCTTACTAAGCTCCTCCAGACTGGTTATCTATACACTTTATAAAGTATTTTTAACAGCTTACAGGGGGGCTAGAGACATGGGGGACCCCTTCTCTGAATGCAGCAGACACGCTGTATCCAGTGCTGCATTTAGTTAGCATAGCACCATAGAGGTGACAGGGTCTCTTTCATAATGTGATCAACTTTTGAGGACTTTTTCCATGGTCGGCCACTTCTAGGTTTGTCAGCTGTTCCATAATTTTATTTTTCTTTCTTTATTACACATGACAATTGACTGAGAACAGTTGAATTCCATAGCTCCTGTTTTTGGCTTCGCCTGACTTCACTCTGAGAATAATAAGCTTTCTGACATCTGGTGATAAATTTGTCTTTGTTTTTGCCATGTTTTAATCAAAAAACACACACATACAAAAAATTATGATTTTAAGCAAAATTAGACTACCCATGACAAAATATGCAAAACATTTGGCCCAGCAACTGTGTAAACTTAAGGGCCTGTTTCACGCTACGATATCGTTAATGAAATCGTTGATACGTCATGGCTTTTGGGGCGTTGCTACAACATCGTAACGACGTCAATGCATGTGACACGTACATACGATCAACGATAAGTCGGCTGATCGTTGATCGGAGGTTTATGATCACGACCTTAAATCAGTCGTTGATCGTTTGTCCAACCTGCAGCATCTGTGTGTGTGACACTTTGATAACGATGTCGTTTATGACTTTGCCTATTCAGAACTGAAGGACGTAGGCTTGTCGCGAAATTGTTGCTGCGTCGTTCGCGATATCTGTACGTGTGACACCTCACTAGCGATCAATTAAGCACGTTCCAGAGATCTAGGTCAAGTCGGATCGTTAGTCGGATCGCTGGGACATTGAAGCATGAAACAGGGCCTTGAGGCTGGTTTCACAATGCAGTTTATTGCCTGGTCAGGTTTGATCAGGTTTGTGTGCCAAAATCAGGAGTGTCTCCAAAACTAAGAACAGGTGTCAATCTTTCATTTATAGTTTTTCTCTGCAAGTTCTTCTCCTGGTTCGTCTCCTGGTTTTGGAACACAAACCTAATCAGGGAAAAAACTGCAGTGTGAAACCAGCCTTAGGCCGGCTTCACACCACAGTGAATTCCGATCCGGGGCTGTCAGGGATAAACCTGACAGCCCTGGACCGGATTTGCAAACAGAATCAGAGGGCAAAATATGCCCTCCGGTCCGGTGTGCAGCCGGATACCGCTAATAGCCACAGCTGCTGATTATTCAAGATCATGGCTAGCAAGGTGCTAGCCGCGATTCTGAAATTACAGCAGCGTGCAGCCGCCATTGTCTGGTTGCCCGATCCTCCCGGATCGGGGCAATCCGGCCCCATATACTCCCATGTTAGGGAGCACCGGATTGCCCCGGATCCCCAGAGAGCTGCCATCCGGCTCCATCCGGCCCGATAGGATACTATGGGGCCAAAATCCGGTCCGGGTCTGTCCGGTGTAAACCGGACAGCCCCAGATCGGATTACACCGTGGTGTGAAGCCAGCCTTACACATAATGGGATAAAACAATGCCAACCACAATTTTCATGATTACAGCTGACAATCATTTGCTTCTGGTTTACTAACATCACCAGGAAAATGTCATCACAACAACTAGACCTTGTAAACCTTGTAAAAATATTTCCCAATCTGAAAGGCTGGTTCCACATCACAATTCTGTGGTATCCGTGTGTATCCGTTTCAAAACGGATACACACAGATCTTATTTTGCCTCCCATGTATCCCTAGGTGCAACGGATGGGCTCGGATGTGTCCCTATTGGCATCCGATTTTAGCATCATCCGTTGCTATTCGAATTAGTCACGGAGCCAAAATCGTAGCCTGCTGCAATTTTGGTGTCCGTGACTAAAATCTGATCCGTGACGGTCAGTGTGCGGACAACATGGGAGCCTATGGACATAGGATCCGTATCAACATTGGATCAAATGTCGGCTCCTTGGTTATGGACTGAGCATGCCCAGAAGCAGTGCCCCTGTCTATCCCTGCTTCTCCAACCTCCATCTCCTCTATCCTGTCCTCTATTCTGTCCCTCCTGTCCTCTATCCTGTTCTGTTCCCTGTTCTGTCCCCTGTTCTGTCCCCTCCGGTATGTTAAAAAAAAAATCTCTTCCCGGAGGATACTTCACCTTTCAGGCGGCTCCAGTGGTGCGACCGTCTCCATCTGGGTGAAGGACCTCTTGTGACGCCACCGAGCCGATCAGCTGACGTGTCAGCTGATCGGCTCTGTGACATCACGAGAGGTCCTGCAGCCAGATGGAGATGGTTGCATCACTGGAGCCGCCGGAAAGGTGAAGTATCCTCCGTGAGATTTTTTTTTTTTAACATACTGGTGGCGACAGAACAGGGGATAGAACAGGAGAGAGGACAAGGGGGACAGGATAGAGGAATTGGAGGATGCAGGAGCAGAAAGAACAGGGAGAGACAAAGAGACCACAGGATCTACACGGATCCTGCATAGAATTGGAAACGGATGGCTATTTGCCAACCGAATGCAGGGATCCGTGTGGATCCATGGCTTGTCGGGGGATCCTGCAAAAACAAGGGTCCCCATGAGCAGCCCAAAAATGTGATGTGAAACCAACCAAAGGGTTTTGATCCATATTCAAATAAGGCTGGTTTCACACTGCAGGTTTTGACACACAAACTGGATGGAACCTGATCAGGAAAAAAACTACAGTGTGAAACCAGCCTAAGCCAAACACAAAATTTCAGCACAATATATATATATTTTTTTTATTTTATTAGCTGAATGATTGTAGACCCTCAATGCATTACGCAAATATTGCAACAATCCTACTAAATTCCTCCTGTGTGTCTTTATATAGCTCTGGAGTTTTAGCTTTTCATTTTTAAGAATATTGTATTTCTTCTTCCTTTAGATAAATTTGGAAAACTTTGTAAAATGAATTCAGAACCAAGAGAAATTGGAGAGCAGACAATTTACATTGGCATTTTGCTGCTTGATGGGAACTAAAATCAGCAGGAAGCCTGAAGCATTTGCAGTGACTCAGGCTGCTAAACAAAGCTTCTTTGGAGGATTTGAAAAACCCAGAAATATGAAAAAGATCTAGCCTGCAGGAAGGTTATGTGAGTGGGTGCATGCTGAAAAACTTGGAGCAGTAAGAATTAACTAAAAGAAATCTAACTAGTCAGTGTAATCAGATACATTACACTCAACTGTCCATTAGCTCTTAAATTTATAATTTATCTCAATGTAATTTAAGTGAATTAAATTGTAAGAATGTATTATGGGAAACTTCTTTCTCCTGAAAAAATGGTTGTAAATAAGTCTAGAAATTTAAATGAATTTTGGCTAGGAAACCTATTTAGATAAAATTGATGTTAACTGTCCTTTGACGCAGAAATGTTTTTAAATGATAGGAGACAATCCAATGTGGTTTTGGGAAGATACAAAAATGTATATCCAAGAAGCCAAATGACAGTGCTTGTATTTCTTTTATGGTAAGTGATGATTTTGTCACCAATAAAAAGAAGTTTGGGAATAGAACAAAAAAAATGTACATTGGCAAACAGTAGAAAGAACTGAACATATTTTCGCTGCCTCAATCATATAGTGTTTATTATTTTCATGTGTGTACATGTATCATCAGTCTTAATCATACTATATACATATAGTGAAAAATAGGAACAGCACAAAAACATTTTATCTTCAGACAGTGCACGCTCTTCAAAACACCAACCTAGTGTCCATTGATAGTAAATGAAAAAAAGAGAAAAACAGCACCAAATAGTGATGTAGACTTCCTTATTGCCCAGTGGCGTGGC
Source organism: Allobates femoralis (assembly GCA_033576535.1). Classification (NCBI taxonomy): domain Eukaryota; kingdom Metazoa; phylum Chordata; class Amphibia; order Anura; family Aromobatidae; genus Allobates; species Allobates femoralis. The sequence goes on from JARQOC010000002.1 coordinate 172,532,074, forward strand.
AATGTTTCGAAATTATAATCCTTTCTCAAACAGAGAGTCTAACCAAGTCACAAAGTTTTATAGAATGCACATGTGATTTCCAATAATCAGTTGAGTCAGTCGACAGGGTAGGGGGTACTCGGGTACCGGGACAGGGGGTTACTTCAGTGGGGGATCATGGCTTGTCGGATCCCAGTTCCGTGCCCTGGACCCTCAGTGGTGAGGGTGATGATGATGATGAGGGGAATGGTAATGAGACACCACCTATGGTACCTGGTAATAGGGTCACCAGCGCTGTGGCCGGCCGCTAAGGTGATGGGAATGCAGCTTTGGTAGTACAGCTCCCCACAGGTGGAGCTTTACCTCAGGGCAGCAGGGTGGATGAGGAGAGTTATAGTAGCGGTCCTGCTGTGAATGCTGTGGTAAAGCAAGCACACACACACAATAGTCTCTGTTTCGGCACCTTTTTACTGATGTCCGGTAACAGGCACGGTCCAGGAGGGTAACCAGGTTTTGGTGCAGCTTGGGACGTTCACCTTGGACAGTTGTGAGGCCTCCTCTGTTAGTGTGTGCGGTAATTGGGGTAAGTTCTGCCTGTAACTGAACTTGCCGCTCTTTCTCCCTCTCAGGGTACTACTCCACAACCGACAATGAGGACCTTGCTGTGGTAATCTCTATTCTCCTCTGTGGCCCCTGGTGCTATGCATGGTCAAGTTTGGTATCTCACTTGGTGTAACTTCAGGGGGACTAGATCCTCCTGGTCTGTCCGGGCTTTCTCTGTTACACTTAGAATATAGCCGCTTTGGACTCCGGTGTCCGGGTGTGCTTAAGGGATACTAGATATGTTCCCTTCTTCTTTCTTCCTACCTCTTCCACTGGCCTCCGTCCCTCTCTCTAGGGCGCTGCACAGCTGGGTCAGGTTTCCTGGTTCTGGGCCTGGCTTGGTCCCAGCAACCAGCTCCTTCCAGTCCTTCCACTTTACTGTCTAGCTGGAACTAACTTCAGTACTAACTGACTCCTCCCCTCAGGCCTGGATCTTTATATGGGATCTGGCTTAAGGACAGCCAGTGCGGCTCCCCCTCCAGGTCTGGGGTGGGAGGTGTTGTATGCTGTGAGTGCCAAAGTGTACATCCCTCCCTGCACCAGAAGGTCCTGTGGCAATCCCCCGCAGGGGTGCCACATTGTCAATTTGTAAAAATTAATAAATCAGACAGAGATATGACCAACATACTTTGGAAGTGCTTAGTGCATTAAAGTGCATGCAAGACAACATATATGTACATGCATATTGATACTAATGATATTACATACAATAAAGTGCTGTTTACATTAAATATTTATAATAAGTACACAGGTGTGAATCGTTTAAAAAGGAAACAAGACCACTCACATTTGTATGTTGTTAATGGATGCCACTGTATCCTGGCATCCTCAATTATTCAATGCGCATGCTTGTGAGTGGAAAACTACATTTCCCACAATGCCCGAGCGTCCGGGGCTCGCAGTAGTGCTTAGAAGCCAGTGGTGCCACATCCCACAAGAGTATAGCCGTACTGCATATGCCAGAGTCAAGAAACTAAATTACCCATACTGCTTTTGATGTCTGCAGCTGCGCAGTATCTCAAAATAGTCACCAGGACAGTTTATAATCAAATTTACCGCAGATCTGATTTCACATATATATATATATATATATATATATATATATATATAATATATAAATATATATATATATTAAGAATGCCTGTTAGCAATATTAATTATATCTTAAGTGTCCACTAATAACTATGTCTAAATATTAAATCCTATAACAAAATGAAGTTACTGGATATAAAGATTATTTTAAAACCACCAACCCTATAATCCATTCACTAAAATGGGAATGTTTATAATGGACAACATATTAGGTATGTATTAGGAACTACAGTATGTCCTAAAGAGTGTCACTAGACATAGGAAACCCTACCATGTGTAGCAGGGCACGCCATTTCTATGTGCATTTATAGAGACCACATAGAATTTTACCCCCTGGGTCCCATGCACACGTGACACATAAATATCACTCCACTTTTGCTCTCCAATCACAGTACGCCCCTCTTTATGCATGAATAAAGTCAATACCCACTTGTCACATCGCCATTGGACTCGGTGGCCGGTGTTCCTGCCTCGGCCGCTGGGAGGAGCCGGATTCCTTCGGCTGGTGGCACCGGTGACAGGAGGACCTTGTCCTTATATGGAACTGCTCCCGCGACGTCTGCCTCTGTCGCTGAGCGCCGCTGTGTTTCCCCTCTGGGTGGTGTTGGTCGCAGAGGAGCGGGCCCTGCAGAGGTGTCCGTTAGGCGCAGCCTGCGTTCTTCTGTCAGAGGTGGTGTGGGTGGAGCCAGTCGTGCATCTCCATCTGGCCTGGATCTAGGGGCGGTCCGGATGAGGTCATCGGGCTGTGAGCTCCAGCCTATGGGAGGTAACCGCGCCCTTCAAATACATTGGAGCCTGTCTTGCAGGCCGCCAGATATAGTTTTGGTTCCCCAGTGATATAGTGTATGTTTAGTTTTGTCTCTGACCTTGGCCTGGATTTCTGACTCTGCTTCTTCCTGTCGATTTTGTACCTCAGCTGCCCTCTTGGTTTTGCCCTTGACCCTTGCCTGGATTCTCGACTCTGCTACTGCCTGATGATTTTGTACCTTCGCTGCCCTCTCGGTTTTGACTCGGACTTCTGACTTTGTTTTTCGGGTCTTGATTTTTTCCCCTGGCGACCTTCCCTGCTCTGTTGCTCATAATAGGCAGCTACCCCCTGGGCTCCGCTATAATTCCAGATCCCTGTATAGGGGTTAAGGGTCTCGGGGTTTCTCGGGGTGCTGCCTTACCAGCAGCTCAGCTTCACAGCGGATGGTTGTCACACCACTTCAGTAAGTTGTTTTACAACAAAAAAAAATTTATTTAAATTTTACTGTTGATTCCAAAATACATATTTTTTTTAATATTATAACCATCAACATTGCGCAGTGAAGAAATGTTTTTTAATGAATTATTTAAATTAAACAAATGTGAATGTATCCCCTCCAAAAGGTCCAAACCTATACAAAAACAGAAAAAAAAACAGAACATTAGTTCAAAATAGTACAACACATTAAAATAATTTTTCCTATACATAGACATTTTATACCAATGAGGATAGACGGTTCGGAAATTCACTATCTAATCCGAAAATTACAGAATTTTATTAGTCTTAAAATCAACATTGAGGCCATTTGGTCTCAACGTATTAAGTTTCATTATCCACTCAAGTTCCTTCTTTTTTAGTAAACAAACTCGATCCCCACCCCTCCTCATAACCGGTTCAGTATCAATTCTACGATAGCGAAGTTGTTTCTCTGTATGCGATTTCTCCACGAAATGCTTAGAGACTGGCAAGTCCATTCACTTATTCCTTATGGTATGCCGGTGAAGATTTATTCTTGTCTTAAAATCACATGTTTTATTTCAAAACATTAATTTGTAGTTGGATGGAAACACGTTGATCCTTTCAGCATAAGGCAACAATTTATGCAAGGCAGACAAGGAAAACATCCCTTTCTGTCATTTCCAGTGAGTGAGGTCTGACTGGATTTTTTAAAAGACCCTATGTCAGCCTTAACCAGGGTTGACCCAATAGTTCGGTTACGTTTATAAGAGAATAATGGGGGTTTACAAAACTCTTTGACCTGAGGCAAGCATTTACCCAGAATTCCCCAGTGTTTTTTAATCATAGTCGCAATTTGGGTACTCTCCTCACAATACATAGAAACAAATGGGATACGTTCTAATTCTTTTTGGCTTTTTGTCTTATGTAGCAAATCATCTCTGTGAAGGCCGTCCACCTTATTCTTTTGCCATCTCAAAAGATTTTTGGGATAACCTCTATCCGAAAGTTTTCCAAAACCCTAGTCATAGAGTTTTTTAAGGACTCCTCATTGCTTTCAATTCTCTTTACTCGCATCGTTTGACTAAGGGGGATACCTTCTAGCATTTTTTTGTATGTTGGCTATTGCACAGAAGCAAATCATTCTTATCTGTAGCTTATGTGTACAGTTGTGTAGTCAGTTTGTCACCTACACGTTTGACACTCACATCAAGGAATTGTACCTCTGTTTTTGAATGTACACGGGTAAATTTAATTGTCGCATCTATTATATTAAAAAACCATGAAACTCTAAAAGCGCTTCTTCAGTGCTATTGTCTATGTATCTCCACCACGTAACCACATAGTTAAAGTGGTGGGACACATAGACGAAGTCCTCCTCTAGGACACACATCACAATATTTGCGTACACGGGCACAATGTTCGCGCCCATGGAGGTCCTGTGTAGTTGCATGAAGAAATAATTTTTAGTCAGTACCAGGTTCAACAATTGAAAGATGAACTTTCTAATCTATCCTCCAGGAGCTTTCTTCTCACAGCTTCTATACCCCTCCCATGTGCAATGGAGGTGTATAGGGAAACCACATCAAATGAGGCTAAAATTACCCTATCAGATATGTTCACCTCCCCGATTTTTTTTCCAGAAAATATGTTTATTGGAAAAAAGAAAACAAAGTCAACCACAATGAGTGTCATCTATTAAGATCACAGAAAGCAAATAACAAATACAATGCTATATCTATCCTTAGTAACAAATACTACCGAACTCAGGAAGAATACAGTATTTTTTCTCTTTTTTCTTTCCTTTTTTAGCATTAAACCAAAGTAAGGTACGCTAAGGTGAAAAAGCAAAAAGAAAGAAAAAAGAGGGCAGAATCAATATAATAGGGCAGAAAAGAGTTAGGATGAAAATAAGAGGGGAAGAAAGATAAAGAGGAGAGAGAGGAAGGAAGGGATAGGGGGAAAGGAAAAAGGGGGAGGTAGGGGGAATCCGTTACCCATTTTGAGAGAAAAAAGACCACAAGTCCGTAGAAGAAAGGCATGTCGTTCACATGTTTCTGATTAAAAGAAATGAAGCCACATGCTCAAATCCAGCTGAACCGCCAGAAGACAGCACAGAGCCTAAAGACCAGCTTAAGCGTCTCCCAACCAAAATGAAATATCAGGATCCTCCTTAAAGAGGTGCCATGCGCACCATATTCCCTGATGTTTGTCCCATCTATCAGTATCCTAAGCAATAAGGGATTCCATTCGCTCAAGTCTATTCATTTCGGTTATCCATTCCGTAATTCTAGTGGTTTCAGTGGATCTCCAGTGTCTGGGGATTACGTTTCTGGCAGCTATAAGGCAAAATCTAAATAGACCATTCTTAGTTGCTGCGAGAGAGCCTGGGATCAGGGAAGTGCCACCTGAGGTGATGGATCCTGGGCCACCCTCGTGACAGCACTGAATATTGCAAAAATGTTATGCCAAAACTGTTGCAAGGGCCTACAGGACCACCAAATATGTAGCAATGTGCCCACCTCCTCACCACATCTCTAGGACGAGTCCAGTACAGCAGCGTAGCTCTTGTGAAGGAAATCCGGGCACCTGTACCACCTGGTTAAGATCTTATAGCTTTTCTCCTGAGATGCACAAGACACTGAGAGCCCGTGGGTCAAAGTGAAAATCTTTTGAAGGTCCAGAGTGGTAAAGGTAATTTGAAAATGCCTTCGCTAAGCCTCTATGAAAGAGGGAGGGTCCACCGTGGTCGCCTCAGTTAATAGGCCATACAGTAGGGTCACCAAATGAAGAGGGCCCTCGGTGGAACCTAGCAAGAACTCCAGGGCAGTGGGGGGTTCAGATCTCACTGAGGCAAGGTAAGTTTTCAGTTTGGAAAACTCTAGGCATGACAGAGAATCCACACCAACTCCCCTCCGCATGGCCCCCACCGTAGAAAAACTCCAGAGCTGAGTTGCAACCTGACCCATAGATGGCACCTCCCCAATTTTAGTCAAAAAGTCTGTAGTATCTTTAACATAGGACTTTGCACGTTTCGCTATTGGATTCAAAATTTTGACCAAATACACTCCTATGTTGGACAAGATAGAATCACAACTTGAGACAATTGGTCTACCCGGAGGATCAATGAGAGTCTTATGCATTTTAGGAAGAATATACATGACCGGAGTGGATGGGTGTTTTACAGTCAAAAAATCATGACGATCCTGATCAATTACATGTTTCTCCAAAGCAGTATCCAAAACTTGTTTAATATCCCTAGCAATGTCAAACTTAGGATCACAAACTAGCCTGTCATATACCTCCGGATCCCCCAATTGTCTCCTCATTTCTTTGATGTATTTTACTTTGTCCATCAGGACAACAGCGCCGCCTCCTAACAATAAATGAATGAGCCAAGGGGATAGCGGTCGGGTAAGCTGGGAGTAACTGAGGTCACACGAGGACACCGTTGCCATAGTAACCACTATCTAGCAGTTACTATGGCACTGGTGTCCTCAGGGGACCTTACCCCACCACAGGTCTCAGCTCAATCATTTAGTGATCAGAGACTGCTGGGAGAGGATGGGCTGTGCTCATCCCCATGGTCTCTGATGTAGCAGAGCTGCGTGTGTTCAGCAGAGAGAAGACGAGGATCGCGGAGGAGTATGAGGATCCAGGGGTTAATTACGGTGAAGTCACTAAATGTCTCTGTCACATCCCCGCCTCTCTGCACGTGACTTGGGGTTGCACCTGCAAGGGTTAATCTATCTCCTCTCAGTCCAGCACGCAACCTCTGTCCTGTGCTGAAAGGGAGCATAAATCACACAGACCGTGCACCTTGCTTCACATACGCTGCCACCACTCACCGGATTTGGGGTGATGAGTCCCCATAAATTAAGATTATCAGACAATCAACAGTAATGCACCACTCTAGGGTTATGGGCTCTTTAGGGATCCGAGGTTCAAACTTATTAAAGTTTAATCTTTAATAGAAAAGGTACAGTGCTTACAGTAAAAAGAGCCGGATTTGGATACAAAAAGATTTCCCAAATTTTAAACATCTCAAGGAGCACTGTGCAACCGATCATATTGAAATGGAAGGAGCATCGGACCACTGCAAATCTACCAAGACCCAGACGTCCCTCTAAACTTTCATCTCGAAGAAGGAGAAGACTGATCAGAGATGCTGCCAAAAGGCCCATGATCACTCTGGAAGAACTGCAGAGATCTACAGTGAGGTGCCATAGTCTGTACATAGGACAATATCAGTACAGAAATCTGGCCTTTATGGAAGAGTGGCAAGAATAAAGCCATTTCTCAAAGATATTCATAAAAAGTCTTGTTTGAAGTTTGCCACAAGGCACCTAGGAGACACACCAAACGTGGAATAAGGTACTCTGGTCAGATGAAACCAAAATCAAACTTTTTGGCCACAATGCAAAATGATATGTTTGGCGTCAAAGCAACACAGCTCATCACTCATAAAAGACCATCCCCACTGTCAAACATGTTGGTGGCAGCATCATGGTGTGGGCATGCTTTTCTTCAGCAGGGACAGGGAAGATGGTTAAAATTGATGGGAAGATGGACGGAGCCAAATACAGGACCATTCTGGATGAAAACCTGTTGGAGTCTGCAAAAGACCTGAGACTTGGACGGAGATTTATCTTCCTGAGGAAGGTACAAGGTCTGTACCGAAACGCGTTGGATCGAAATACTGATGGAATAAAGAAGGAACTTGCATACTCTTGGCTTCCCTGGCATTTATTCGGGTACGGTGGAACGGCAGCGCGGATCACTAAAGCACGATCTCTCTCTTGTCTTTTTCTTGGCATTATAGTTTAACATGGTTGCGAGTGCAATCTGATGTTTTATCGGATTGCAGTTGTGACGCCCCTGCGACCAGGGCGGCACAGGGTGAACTGCAGCCAGGTAAGGTAGAGACGGTTGACTGAAAAACACCCACACGGGTACACACATCGACCCTACGCCTAGGACTCTAGGTTAGGCAACGGGTTGCAGGTTTTAAAAGTAGTGTGGGTGGAGCGTAGAGCAGCACTGAACAAGTGGGTGGAGAGACCGACAATAAAAACCCGGGAACACCTAGTTAGGCACGAGTTTCCTAGGAGGAGAGGTTTCCTGGAGGATGCAGAATCCTTGAGGCTATATTCCTAGGAGAGAAAGCTCGCTCCATATCTGGAGGCGAGGGGAAAAAGCTGGAAACAGAGACACCCGACAGTGAGAGAGAGGGAGCCTGGTGATCCCACATCAATACCTGGGACACTGAAGGCTAGGCCGCTACAGCCAGAGAGCCAGCTCTGTAGAGGTGACTGGGTGCACTCTAAGACCCTAATCACGATACACACCGGCATGGGGCAGGTACTCTATGATCTGCAGCCTACCTACCACCATGGTCTAGGAACACAGCCATCAGACTAAGGCTAGTGACCCTGAGAGAGAGGGATCCATCACACAAGAGCCCATGAAGGCCAGAACCAAACCAGTGAGTGAGCAGACAGAGAAAGGAAAGGGCCTGAAAGGACTTGAGGGAAGCAAAGCAGAGGAGCTGCCTGAGCTGCATAAACCCAGTTACCCGAAGCAGTGCTAAAGTGTGAGAACTGTAACTTGAAAGAACTGTAACCTGTTGTAAACTGCTGCTAAAGTATTCGGTAAGCTCACCATCGACTGAGGCTGCTTCTTTCCAGCGTCGCAGCCAGGGGCTGACTGGCGACGCAAACCCTGGGTGGCAAAATTTTTCCAGAGCTTGGGAAGGACGGGGGGTGCTGTCGGAAATTTTTGGCGGCCCGTCTCAGTCCCTCCAGCCCTTAGGTGAGGACCGGGGGGGGAAAGACAGAGTGCCGTCGGAAATTCTCGCCGGCCCATCTCAGTCCCTCCAGCCAGGACCTTATTTGGAGTTCCTGCGCCCTAGGCACTGCACCCCTCCATCGCGCCACGCCCCCTGCAGACAGAGGAGTAGCTAAAAGGAGTCTAGAGGTTCCCATTATGGTTGTGGTTGGAGTAGTGGATGGTTGCTAGATGACCCCCACCATGTCACATCAGCAAAGAGGTGGCAGTCATGTTTTGGGTCGTAATCATGTGGAGAAAGCTAGTTTGCCCCTATAGGGTCCATGAAGGCGTGAAAAGGACCACGGCAAAGTATATATACTTTTAGATTGACCACTTTTTTTCTTCGTACAAAATCATCCCCATGAATGACAATGCACCATCTCTTGGTACAGAGCATAGCCCTGAGTAATTGGCTGCTATGAACATAAAAGTAGAGAAAACCATGGTGTGGCTACCAGTCTCCCCTGATCTCAGCCCTATTGAGAAACTTGGAAGTACCATTAAGCAAAAAAAATCTAAGATGCTGTAAGACATTAACCGTCAAACCAGCAGCTCTGGGAGTCAATTATGACATCCTGCAAACAAATGCAATCTTAAAACATCCAAAACCTGACAAGTGCAATAAATGCAATATTTGTGAAGGTGATATCAAAGAAAGGCGATATACAATATGAGACATACTGGTAGGATGTTTTCATTGTGAGCCCCAATGGGGACAGTGTTGATGATGTATATAAAGTGCTGTGGAGTTCATAGTGTAATATAAATGTAAAAAAATATTTCTTCATATGTCGTCACAATACCAGGATCTGAGGATCTTCTATTTCAAGGTCAGGGACTCTCTGATGCTATGTTGCTGCCTGTCTCGCTGTCTTCCTCTTTTGACACTGCAGTGCGGTGGACAAGAGAGCATTAACTGGTTAATAACAAGAAGAATGGAGTATACTAACTGAGCCATAACCCCCCCCCCCCATACCATGAAGTATGGTGTGTGTACTAACTGAGCCATAAACCTCCTAATGCCATGTCCAGCAGACATTGTAGGATTATTATATGGATTTTATTATTAGGGCACGGCACTCTGGGGTGAAACTCGGATAAGTGCAATGTGTGATTTTATCGCAGTGCAGTCAGTTAATCAACGTCTGAAACACATTGGCGAGTGTCGGACGCTTTTTTCTCATCCAGATTCTGGATGGGAAAAAAAGTCACAACATGCTGCGGCAGTATGCGATTCATGTGCGAGGCTCACCAATGCAAGTCTATGAGTCCGATAAAATCATGGACCGCACACTGACAGCACACGAACCATCTGAGAGGCATCTGTTTTTTTCACTGATACATTATCATTCTGCAGCTGAGAACACTGTAAAATGCTCCTGTAAATGATTCTACAGTAATAGCTGCTGAGAAACAAAACAGATTGCACATGGATGTGATCTAAGAAAATTGTCAGACACTCGCACAGCATTTGGATGTCCCAGTGGCCAGCTACACAGACAGCCCGCCACAGCCACACACAGAGCCACAACCACACAAAAACAGTTAGCCACATAGACAGCCAGCCACAAAGACAGCTACACAGATGCAGAGAGCCACACAGAGAGACACAGCCACATAGACAGCCACACACATAGCCACAGCCAGCCACACACAGAGCCACAGCCAGCAACATACAGGCACACACAGACACAGCCAGCCAAACACAGACACAGCCAGCTACACACACAATCAGCCACACACATACAGCCACACACATACAGCCACACACATAGCTAGCCACACAAACACAGACATCCACACACAGCCAAAGCCAGCCAGCTACACATACAGCCACACACATACAGCCAGCCACATAGACAGCCACACACACAGCCAAAGCCAGCCACACACAGGCGCAGCTACCCCCAACACAGCGAGCAATATAGACAGCCATAGCCAGCCACACACAGACATACAGCCAACCACACAGCCAGCCACACACAGTCAGCCACACACAGCCAAACAGCCCCAGCCACACACAGCCAGCCACGCAGCCTCAGCCACAGCATGCAGCCACAGCAACCCCAGCCAGCCACAACCACGCAGCCCCAGCCACACACAGACATAGTTAGGCACACACAGCCAGCCACAGCCACATAGCCCCAGCCACATAAAGACACAGTCAGACACACAGACAGCCACATGCAGCCACACAGCCCTAGCCACACATAGACACAGTCAGCCACCCAGCCCTAGCCACACATAGACACAGTCAGCCACACAGAACATTTGCCACACACAACAGCCACACAGCCTCAGCCACACAGACACAGTCAGCCTTAGCAACATAGACACATAGTCAGCCACAGCCACGCAGCCCCAGCCACACACAACCAGCCACAAAGCCCCAGCCACACACAGCCAGCCACGCAGCCTCAGCCACAGCCATGCAGCCACAGCCAAACCCAGCCAGCCACAACCACTCAGCCCCAGTCACACACAGACATAGTTAGGCACACACAGCCAGCCACAGCCACATAGCCCCAGCCACATAAAGACACAGTCAGACACACAGACAGCCACATGCAGCCACACAGCCCTAGCCACACATAGACACAGTCAGCCACACAGCCCTAGCCACACATAGACACAGTCAGCCACACAGACACATTTTGCCACACACAACCAGCCACGCAGCCTCAGCCACACAGACACAGTCAGCCCTAGCAACATAGACATATAGTCAGCCACAGCCACGCAGCCCCAGCCACACACAACCAGCCACAAAGCCCCAGCCACACACAACCAGCCACAAAGCCCCAGCCACACAGAGCCCCAGCCACACAGAGCCCCAGCCACATACAAATAGTCAGCCACACAGACACAGACACAGCCATACACAGACACATAGACAGAAAGACACACACACACACACTACCCACCACCTTCAGCTGCTGCTGCTGCAGCTCATCATGATCTTTATCTTTATCTTTACACATTTTGCTGGCTCCCACGCTGTGGAAGTTGGAACAACTTCCGGGGCCTGCAGTAGAGATGAGGAGGCAGGGCCCAGAGATTGACTGATGATAGGAGGACCCAGGTGACGTGAAGGGCTCACGTCACACAGGTCCTCCTATCTCCAGTCAATCTCTTTGGGCCCCGCCTCCTCATCTCTATGCAGGTCCCTCCATGCCTCCGCTTCTCCCTGGAGGGAGAGGAATTGCTGCAGTGCCGCCTCTCTCTCTGACACTGTCTCCTCCGCGGCGGGTCTGTTCACTGCCTGCTGCAGGGTGGGTGAGTGAGGTCCGCGGCCCGTTTCTGTGGGTGGGCGGCCCTAGGTGGGGCTATACCACCAGCCCAGGGGGCACTTGCCCCCCTGCCACCTGGGCCTGTGCGCCCCTGCCACCAGCTCAGGGGGCACTTGCCCCCCTGTCACCTGGGCCAGTCCGCCCCTGGTCGCAGCAGAGTCCCGCCTGAGGAGCCACAGACTGTCGTCCCTGCACACTGGCTGGAGAAGCTGCAGCTTCGAAGTAAAGGTATGCTGCAATATTGCTTGCAATTTCACTGGCAATTTGCTGGTTGCAGTGAAATCATGGGCACAATGTGTCCATGATTTCACAGCAACCAGCAAATTGCCAGTGAAATTGCTAGCAATATTGCCACGTGTGACAGTACCTTAAGTGTCTTGCAAAGAGCACAATTCCTCACCAACCCCTCCATCACTACTACACCTGCCCTGGGGACCTTCGGCCCTACTTGAGGAGGGCTTACCATCCACGCTGCCCTAAGTCACCATTCTCAGCAGAAATACAGCAGCGGTGGTTCTACTGACCACATACCCCGGGTGGTGTCACGACAAATCCCTTGTATATAACCCCTCTTTGGACTGAGCCCAGGCCACGGGACCGGGTTACGACTACCGTGATATCTCCGAGAGACAGCCCGGCCCGGCCCTGAGTACCCCACGGCCTGGGGGCGCCTCACACTCACAGACCATTTCTGCAGATGTGAGCACACCCCTAAACTTAAAACTGATATGGTGGTATTTCCAACCTATCAAAATCTTCTGGAAGGCCATTTTTGCATTATATACTCCAATCATGGAAAGTGATTGATGCCTTTCCATTGGATGGTCATACTAGCTTGCATTCCTGGTTCTATAAAATCTTATAAAAAAAGGCATCTTCAAGCACATACTTGCAGTTCCTTCCACAGATATGCCTCACCACGTAAAAGCAATACAACTTTGAACTAAACAGAAGTGTGTAACTGAAATAGATAATTTTTTTGAGAATTGAGATCCTCTTGGCTTAGGCTGACTACGGCGGCCGTCACACGCTACAATATCGTGAGCGATATTGTAAGCGATCACGTGCACGCGCGATCGCTAACAATATCGTTCACATCGCTGGTGAGCTGTCACACAGACAGACTCACCAGCGATGTGGGCCAGCGAGATCGCTGTTAACTATGGTACACATCGGGTTACTAGGCGCCGCGCGGCGCTTAGTAACCCGACGTTTACCATAGATACCATCTCCCAGCATAGGCTCTGCCACGATGAAGCAGATTGAACAAGCGATTATCGCTTGATATGAGCTCCGGCTCTCATATTTGCGATGTCACGATCAAGCGATTTTACATTGTAAAATCGCTTGATTGCACGCAGCGATGCACAAACGATATCACTTAAGCGATCAAAAAGCAGATCCTTAAACGATATCGTTAGCAATATTGAACCGTGTGACGGCCGCCTACCACACATATCTAATAGGGATTATCAGGCAATGCTGACTCAACATTACAACTACCCAAACATTTGTGACATGTTTAACACAAACTACGTGGAAATATCTATTCATTCAGTCTCATAATATTCAGTAAAAGACATCCACTTCTATGCTGTTCTTCTGTCACAATGACTATGGGTAAACAGAGAACCAGGGCACCTGATATGCCCCTCAAGCTAGGGAGCCTTGAACATTTCCTATCTCAGGTGTACTCCAGAAGGTGGAGAGGCCAGAGACTCCTTTTCTGACCCTGCTCCTGTCCAGCCCTGAACTGAGTCTCATTCCCCCTTCCCCCGAAGCAGGGGAGTAATGAAGCCCACAGATAAAGCCAGACAAAGGAAAAAGGAAACTCAGTCACAAAGCATGCACAAAGGTAAAGACAATAAGAGTAGCAGAAGGAAAAACCAGAACAAGAGGGGAGCTACAAAGCAACCCCACCAACCCACAACCACAACTTCACCAAGTACATATCACAACTTTCACCAGAAAGTCTGAGATACCACACCTAACAGAACAACAGAGGATAAACTATAGCTGGCATGGATAAAAGGATTGCTCCATCATAAATAGGAAGGGACCTGCTGTGATAGGCCTGCCCACAACATGTGATAAAAGGAGCAAGCAGACCTGTAGAAATTAACTCTTGCTAGCCTGCCTATGAATCAGCACACAGCCAGTCTACACCCAAGTCTGTCTGTGTTGATTACAGACACCAGTGAAACAATTTGGCAGAGTGTCAGAATCTCCAATCTGAACAGAGCCTAACGGTGGCATGACAGTCGGCGAAGTTAGTGCCAAACTCTGTGTGACACCTTCCCCTCATTTCCTAACCTGTCTTTACATGATCTTTTCCTCTATTTTTCTTACTCTGTACTGACTTACTTTACCTCCAAAGATTCAGGAATCCTTCCTTCATTATCGTGCATACATTTTTCTTCCACTTGTTCAAAATCACTTTTTATATTGTCATGTACCAACTTGATATATTGAGAGAGGCAGGTATGTATTGCACAGATTGAAGGCACACTGGCGTGAAACTCGCTCGAGTGTAATGCGAGAAAAACTCGCTGTCACGTACTCACTTCCCAGCACGTGACTTGTGGTTGCACCTTCAAGGGTTAATCTATCTCATCTCACTCAATCCAGCACTCGACCTCTGTCCTATGCTGAAAGGGAGCATCAATCACACCCCGACTCAGACCGCGCACCCCGCTTCACACACGCTGCCACCACCCATCGGATTTTGGGGGGCCGATGAGTTCCCCTAAACTTAGACTTATCAGACAATCAACAAAATCACACCTCCCTAGGGCTGTGAATTCTTTAGAGTATACAAGGTTCAGACTTATTAAAGTTTAAAGCTTTAAAGGGAACCTGTCACCTAATCTATGGCCCCTAAACTATCACTACCTGCCCCTACAGACCCTAACTAGCTCCCTAACCATCCCTGGCTGACGTAATATGGCTTTATATAAGGTGAAATAAACACTTTATAAACTTACATGATCAGTGCCAGTGGGGCGTTCCTGACAGTAGGGCGGGGTCCCCAGAGCCGCGCTCCCCCCGCCTCGCTCCCTTCCTAACGCCCTAATGGGCGGCATTATCGATTTGAAGAGCGGGGAAGCCCATTGGAATCTTCCCGCCCCGCTCTTCATGATGCGGCCGGAGACCGCGTCATTTCCGGGTCCGCGCATGCGTAATGCGCCGGGTGAAGCTGACCGGAATCGCAGCGTCGCTAGGCAACGACCGGCGTCTTCGGAAGGTGAGTATCGGCGGCCCCCCCCCCTCCCAAACCAGCCCATATATATGTGTGTGTAATCCACATGTACATATGGATTACACACACACATATATACATTCACTTTGATTAGGCACATTTCATATGTGCATCTATATATGTTCATGTGGATTACACACACATATATATGGGCTGGTTTGGGAGGGGGGGGGGCCGCCGATACTCACCTTCCGAAGACGCCGGTCGTTGCCTAGCGACGCTGCGATTCCGGTCAGCTTCACCCGGCGCACTACGCATGCGCGGACCCGGAAATGACGCGGTCTCCGGCCGCGTCATGAAGAGCGGGGCGGGAAGATTCCAATGGGCTTCCCCGCTCTTCAAATCGATAATGCCGCCCATTAGGGCATTAGGAAGGGAGCGAGGCGGGGGGAGCGCGGCTCTGGGGACCCCGCCCTACTGTCAGGAACGCCCCACTGGCACTGATCATGTAAGTTTATAAAGTGTTTATTTCACCTTATATAAAGCCATATTACGTCAGCCAGGGATGGTTAGGGAGCTAGTTAGGGTCTGTAGGGGCAGGTAGTGATAGTTTAGGGGCCATAGATTAGGTGACAGGTTCCCTTTAATATAAAAAGGACAGTGCTTACAATAAAATATATAAAAAATGGTAATAAAAAGTGACATACACATATGCAAACAATGAAAATAAAAAAGGAGAAACTTACAGAAACCTAAACTTGACTTCTGTTGCCCGATGGGGAGAGCGGAAATATGTGGAATGTTGTTCACAGCAGCTCGGCTGACCCATCTCTGTGACACTTTGCCTTGGCTGAAAGCATCCAGTTATAGAGTCAGACTGGGGAGGGGGGTCAGATTTCTAGACCAGCCTTCCATTTTAATATTGTAATTCTGAGTCTATGATTGGACACCCACTAATTTAGCCATGCATATATTATTTTCCAAATGCTCTTTTGTCTAAACCAATTCTTTTCCCACAGTAAATATCAACTGCTATACTAAACATTTTGTGGAGTCTTTGATCCCTTTTCTTGCTAGCTACAGGTGTAAAGTTTGTCACTGTGTGCTTTTCCTAGAATGACCCCCTGGTTAGACCTGCCTACACTGTGACTGCAAAGTTATGTTGTGCATATATGAAGCAGGTTGTGACCTCTTGTGGACAGACGTGGAATTTAACCCCCTAACTGTTCTGGTGTCCAGTCCCTGAGATACATATTTCACTACACTCGCATTGCAATCTGACCATGGTAAGAGGTAAAACAATCTGTCAGGTCAGATTGTTGCGTTTTTCCTACGCTGAACCCGAATTGTGAGTCAAATACAAGTCCAATCGCAGCATGCTGCGATTGTCTGCAAGCTTCATGTGCGAGAGGCCAATGAAAATGTATAGGTGCAAGAAAAAAAATTGCACCCAGAAAGCACACTGTGCGACTTTGCAGCATGGGCTTTGTCATGCTGGTAAAAGTTAGTTAGATAGATAGATAGATAGATAGATAGATAGATAGATAGATAGAATAGGTAGATCAGAATTAACAGTCTCCCTCTGCTACTTAGTATTTTTTTCTCTGTGTGGTGTCTTTTTTTAATCCTTTATTGGAGATTCTTAACGGCCGAGTCTAACTTGGCCTGATATTAAGAATCTCTGGCTTAATACCAGCTGGTAAAACAAAGCTGGTATTAACCCCTTATTACACAGTGTGCCACCCGCCACCAGAGCCACTGGAAGAGCCTGGTAAGGCGCCTGGATATGGTGCTTCTTCTAAATGCGCCATTTTCAGGGGCGGTTGTGGGTTGGTATTCTTTAGCATGAGGGGCCCTCACCCCACTGAGAATACCAGCCCTCAGATTCCTAGTTTTACCTTGGTTGGCAATTAAAAATAGGGCGGAGCTCACACATTTTTTTTTGCTAGGCAATGGAAAATTAGGCAGCTGAGGGTGGCAGCTTGCAACTGTCTGCTTTCGGGCTAGACATAAAAATGCTGTGAAGCCCCACACATTATTTTTAATATTTAGTTATTTAACACCCTATAACACTAGATTAGTTCAAATACGCTAATGTGTATGGCAACTAAACACAATCACCATCCAGATTGAGGAAATCCAGTCTGACTATAACAGCCAATCACAGAGGCTCTCGCAAAGTGGGAGCTTCTGTGATTGGCTGTTTGTCTGACAGTGCAGTGAATATGCCATTAGCTTAATAGGTGGCCCTGGAGGTAGCAGCCAGAGACTATTAAGCCCAATCTACCTATTCTATCTAGCTACGCTACTCTTTTCTCACTTCATACAGCATGAGAAAGATCATGTTAAAAACGCATTGCACACTAACCACACTCGCACCACAGTCATACCACACTCATTCCTCTCGCACAACACTTGCACGACCAATGACCATACAGAAAGCACTCGCATGATTGTCATGGATCAAAAACGCTCTGATTTTAACGCATGCTATTGCGCTTCCATCCATAGACAGAGATCTGCTGCAATCTAAATCCAGGATGGGTTGCTGGGACTTGTTGTTCCACAAGCCTGTATAGTTTTTTTAGGGCTGGATTTAGGGATGGTCAGAATGATGGGAGGAACTGGACATCCACATTCCTCCTTCATAGGTGTGGTCCTGCTGATATCATGTGACTACTCCCTGGTCACATGTCTGTGATGTCAGCATACTGCTGACTTCCTGTTTGAGCACGTGATGTGGCTGCAGAGTGCTGGGGCTCTGAGTCTGGGAAGCTACCAAACTGCTGGGAACCTGGACTGACAGAAGTCAGTCTAAAAGGGCCGTCACACACAACGATTTTTGAAACGACCTCTCCAACAATCTTTTTTACCACTCATCGCTCGAGCGACGTCGATACATCGTTTGCGAGATTTCACACGCACAGATGTTTGAAATAACATGTTAGGCTGGCTTCACATTTGCGTATGGAACGCTGCGTACCAAACGCAGCCAAACGCTTGCGCACATGAATTCCTATGTTTAACATAGGAACGCATGTGCCTGCGTATGGCTGCGTTTGGCAGCATTTGCGTTCGGATGCGCATGATTTATGCGCCCTCCGACCGCGCTCCAAACACAGCTTGCAGCATTTTTTTGCTCTTATCCGCAAGCGCCTGCAAGCGCATAAAAAATGCATTGATCTCAATGGATCCGCAGTGTCCTCTGCATGACACTGCAGGAGAACGTTGCGGATCTCATTGAGATCTCTCCCGGTGGCCGCCGGTGATGTCACAGGAGATCACCGACAGCCACCGGGAGATCAGCTCAGCCTCTGATGTTCTCCTCCTCCCCGCCGCCGGTAATCTGCTAGCGATGTCGGCGGGGAGAAACAGCTGATGTGACAGCTGTTTGAATCTTCCCGCGCCGACATCTCCTCTCGGTGTCGGCGCGGGAGATTCAAACAGCTGTCAAATCAGCTGTTTTCTCCCCGCCGACACGTCCCAGAGCTTACCGGCGGCCGGGAGGCGGAGATCTCCGGCGCTGATCTCTGCCCCCGGACACCGCTGATTGGCTGCCGGGCTGCACAGTGATGTATCCGCAGGTGGACATTATCCGCTGCGGACACATCAAAATGTCCCTGCTTTTGACTGCGTTTGTGTCTGCATGCCATCAGCATGCAGACACAAACCAAATGTGAAGCCAGCCTTAACGATGCCTCGACCCCGGGATCGTGTCCAGTCATCAGTGACCGATCGTCGTCTGATTTGAGGTCCGTTCTCATATCTGCGATCAACGATGAATGACTGATTGTTGATCGTTGACAGGTGTCACACACAACGATGTCGTTCACTACATAGTTGCAATGTCACCAAAAATGTGACGTATGAACGATATTGTTTAAAAAATCGTTGCGTGTGACGGCCCCTTAAGGCTGATTACAGATCCTGGTTGGTGGTTCCAGTGAGTCAGCTGTCTCAGAAATCTGAACTGTCAGGAAACAAGTATGGAGCAGCCATTCACTTGAAAGGTAACTTAAGAGACAGGAGGTTGTATATTGACTGCGATCAGTATCTGGAGAGTGCAATACCTCCACTGCGTTACCGCAACAGTGGAGGTATACATATACTGTGCGGGTATACCCTGCTATTGAGATGAACTATATTGTTTTATAATGCCAAAGGTCGGCGTACGTTTACTTTGGACAACACGGTTTATGTAGGTAATAAACTGGGAATGGACTTGTTTAAATGAAGAGACTGTTGCTGTGTGTTTGAATATCGCTGCCAAGTGAGTGTACCCCAACACGCTCAGAGATTGCTACATACATAAATATATATATATACAGTATTATTATCTTCATTTAATTTGTCTTCAATGAAAAAACACAAAAAGAATTGTCCTAAAGCCAAATTGGATATAATTCCACACCAAACATAAAAAAGGGGTGGCCAAAAGTATTGGCACTGTTAGAAAAATCATGTAATGCTTCCAGTTGACATGGATTAAAGTTGACTCAACCTCTGTCCTGTGTCCTTGTATGTACACATTGAGCATGGAGAAAAGAAAGAAGACCAAAGAACTCTCTGAGGACTTGAGACACCAAATTGTGAGGAAGCATGAGCAATCTCAAGGCTACAAGTCCATTTCCAAAGACCTGAATGTTCCTTTGTCTACCGTGTGCAGTGTCATCAAGAAGTTTAAAGCCCATGGCACAGTGGCTAACCTCCCTAGATGTGGACGGAAAAAAAAAATTGATGAGAGATTTCAACGCAAGATTGTGCGGATGGTGGATAAAGAACCTTGACTAACATCCAAACAAGTTCAAGCTTCCCTGCAGTCCGAGGGTACAACAGTGTCAACCTGTACTATCCATCGGTGTCTGAATGAATAGGGACTGTATGGTAGAATACCCAGGAAGACCCCACTTCTTACCTGGGATATAAAAAAGCCAGGCTGGAGTTTGCCAAAATTTACCTGAGAAAGCCTAAAACGTTTTGGAAGAATGTTCTCTGGTCAGATGAGACAAAAGTAGAGCTTTTTGGGCAAAGGCATCAACATAGAATTTACAGGAGAAAAAAAGAAGCATTCAAAGAAAAGAACACAGTCCCTACAGTCAAACATGGCGGAGGTTCGCTGATGTTTTGGGGTTGCTTTGCTGCCTCTGCACTGGACTGCTTGACTGTGTGCATGGCATTATGAAGTCTGAAGACTACCAACAAATTTTGCAGCATAATGTAGGGCCCAGTGTGAGAAAGCTGGGTCTCCCTCAGAGGTCATGGGTCTTCCAGCAGGACAATGACCCAAAACACACTTCAAAAAGCACTAGAAAATGGTTTGAGAGAAAGCACTGGAGACTTCTAAGGTGGCCAGCAATGAGTCCAGACCTGAATCCCATAGAACACCTGTGGACAGATCTAAAAATGGCAGTTTGGAGAAGGCACCCTTCAAATATCAGGGACCTGGAGGAGTTTGCCAAAGAAAAATGGTCTAAAATTCCAGCAGAGCATTGTAAGAAACTCATTGATGGTTACTGGAAGCGGTTGATCGCAGTTATTTTGGCTAAAGGTTGTGCAACCAAGTATTAGGCTGAGGGTGCCAATATGTCTGGCCCATTTTTGGAGTTTTGTGTGAAATTATCAATGTTTTGCTTTTTGCTTCATTCTCTTTTGTATTTTTTCATTGAAGACAAATTAAATGAAGATAATAATACCGAAGAATTTGTGATTGCAATCATTTTCAGGAAGAAACTGAGTATTATCTGACAGAATTGTATGTATATACATTGCAGAAGTAAAATTAAGTAAGGCAGGGGTTAAAAATAATAAACCATCTATGCTCACTGTAATGTTGTTATATCTTCCGTAGTTTGCTTGTTGTCTTCCCTGTTTGCTTTGTCTGCCTAGTAACAGTGATGTAAGATAGAGGAGGAGCTGTGGCAGGAAAAGGGGGAGCTGAGAAAGGGAAGAGATTCATTAAAGTATGGCCGCTCGACTGAGCAGTTCAGCGTATCTGTGTGTGTTTCTGGATTCATCATCATCTGCACTACAACACTACAATTGGCGACGAGGAAGCGTTCATTCATCAGCTAAAGGTATTTCAGTGCCACAAGATCATCAGTGCTCACCGTGGCCTGTCTACCTGCATTCCCAGCTTTTGATGTGCATCAGTCCCAAGCAAACCTAGCAGCATGTTGGGATAAATGGCTGAAGCGCTTTGAGATATTTCTACAAGTCATGAACATAGCTGATGATACAAGAAAGAAAGCCATGTTATTACACTATGCAGGGGAGCAAGTCTATGATATCTTCACTACTCTGCCTAACACAGGGGAGGACAAGGACTATGAGCTCAGCAAAGCAGCATTAAGCAAACACTTCTCTCTGCACAGAAATGCAGCATTTGAAATCTTCAAATTTAGACAATCAAAGCAATCAGCCACAGAAAGCATTGATGAATATCATGTCCGGCTAGGCACCTTGCAGCTTACTGTGAGTTTACAGACGTAGACAAAGAAATCCAAACGCAGATATTACAAGGATGTGTTTCTTCAAAGTTAAGAAGACAAGCACTCAGAGACCCTACTATGACCCTAGCAAAACTATTAGACACAGCACGTATAAATGATACTGCAGAGAAACAGGCAAAACTCTTAGACAGCAGTGAGCCAGAAGCACCATCTTCATAGCAAAGCTTACACAGAAACCACAAGTACAGGCGGCAACTTGTTACAACTGCGGTGGGTCGTATCCTCACCAAAACGTTTGTCCAGCAAAGGGTACAACCTGCCATAATTGTGGAAAACGAAACCATTTTGCAAAAGTGTGCAGATCTACACCGCAGCAATCGGCTCGTCCCACAGTGCAGCCCAGGTCACAGAAGGTCCAAGCACGGCAGCTTAATGACGAGGCTCAAAGCACTTACTTATTCTCAGTGACTGAGGAAGGATCTTGGGCTGTGCACATGATTAACAATCCAAAACGAGTCATCCTCATAAATGGCAATCCAGTGGAAGCCCTGGTGGACACAGGGGCGTCAGTCAACGTCATCAGTCATACAATCTATAATCAACTCCTGAATAGACCTGCTCTACAAAATACCAGCCTACAGATTTTCCCTTATGGTTCCACAGTTGCGTTGCCGCTGTGTGGCAAATTTCAGTCAGAACTAACAGCTGAAGGGAAATCCATCATGGACCCTTTTTACGTAGCGGAGTGCTCTGCAGATACGCTTCTCAGCTGCAGCAGCCAGTGTCTCTAGGCCTGGTGAACCTGGTCAACAGCATTACAGGTTCTTCAGTCCCACATATTATGCAGAGGTACCCCAGTCCCTTTAAAGGCCTTGGTAAGCTAAAAGACGTTCAGATAAGGTTACATATTGATCAGTCGATACAGCCCTCCATCCAACCTCACAGGCGCATTCCCTTTCATGTCCGCAAACTTGTGGAGCAAGAATTGCAAGACCTGGAGGCATCTGATATTATTGAACGGGTTGAAGGCCCAACTTCCCTGGGTCTCGCCAATCGTTGTTGCGCCTAAACCAAAACAGCCGGGTAAAATACGGCTTTGTGTGGATATGCGGCATGCCAATCTAGCTATTCAAAGAGAAAGGCACATCACGCCTACTATTGATGACATTCTCACAGATCTGAATGGTGCAAAGGTGTTTTCAAAAATTGATCTAAAATCCGGCTATCATCAACTTGAGTTGCATCCAGACTCCAGGTACATCACAACTTTTAGTACTCATATGGGCCTGTGTAGGTTCAAGAGGTTGAACTTTGGTATCTCATCAGCCGCAGAAATTTTTCAAAATGTTATCAGTCAGGTTCTGTCTGGAATAGCGGGAGTCCTCAACGTCAGTGATGACATTCTCATATACGGGACAACCCAAGAAGAACATGACAGTCGCCTGGAGCAAGTGTTTCAGAGACTGCAAGCCTGCAATCTAACTGTCAATCCATCTAAATGTGAGTTCAACCAAACGTCATTAAATTTTTTTGGATACATCTTTTCAGGACAAGGTGTGTCAGCAGATCCTCAGAAAGTCACTGCCATCAAATCTGCTGGTCAACCTCAAAATGCCTCAGAGGTTCGCAGCTTTCTAGGACTGGTCACATACTGTGGACGATTCATACCCGACCTAGCCACTATTTTTGAACCCCTGAGACAACTCACAAAGAAAGATATTCCTTGGTCATGGGGTACTGAGCATCAAGCATCGTTTGACGCGTTGAAGTCCAGCCTAACTGGTGACACTGTCATGGCTTACTTTGACCCATTAAAGTCCACAGAACTGATTGTTCGGTAGGCCTGGGTGCAATTCTCACACAATTGTCCAACAATGGCAGCATTTCTACAATTTCCTACGCAAGCAAGACATTGACAGATACAGAACAGCCATACTCACAAACTGAAAGGGAAGCTCTTGCAGTTGTGTGGGGATGCCTTCACTTTCATCTGTACCTTTTCGGACACAAGTTCACAGTCATAAGTGACCACAAACCGCTTGTTCCAATTTTCAACAAACACTCTTCCAAACCCCCTCCACGAATTGAACGCTGGGTACTCCGCTTATAGAACTACCATCTTCAACTGAGATATGAGGCAGGAGTTGGAAATGACTCACCGTAGCCG
Source organism: Allobates femoralis (assembly GCA_033576535.1). Lineage (NCBI taxonomy): Eukaryota > Metazoa > Chordata > Amphibia > Anura > Aromobatidae > Allobates > Allobates femoralis. The sequence continues at coordinate 172,555,886 of JARQOC010000002.1, forward strand.
GGGGGTACACGTAGCGGGCGTTGTCTCTCCTCCAGTCACGGAACCGCGCCTGCGGTAGTGTAGGCCCGGTGGTCCAGATCAATAGGGGAATGGCGGAACAGTAGGGGTGATTTGTCTCGTGACGCCACCTGCGGGTGTTCTGGTAACTTTAGCAGCGCTGTTCAGGTCTCCAGGGGATGTTATACAGCGAGATGGAACGCTCCCCACAGGATGAGCGGGAATCCCCAGAGCCAGGAGCTGCGCAAGATGTTGTGAGGCAGCTGCGGGATGCTGCGCGCTGAATCCAGGAGTAATGTACAACCACACAAAGTCTCTTTTAGGCTTCTTTTAACGTTTGGAAGGATTTGTCCTGCTCTGGGCCCCAGTGGAACGGGGGTCCCCTGATCTTGCCGTTTTTGGATTGACCTACTAAGAGATCTTGCATGGGGGCGGCTATCTTGGTATATCTTTTGATGAAGCGTCGGTAGTACCCGACCACTCCTAGAAATTGACGTACCTCTTTGTGATTGATTGGTGCTGGCCAGTCCTTGATGACGGTGACCTTATCCGGATCCGGTGCTACGCCTTCGGCGCTGACCACATGTCCTAGGTATTGGACCTTGGGTTTCAGCAGGTGGCACTTGGACGGTTTCAGTTTCCTCCCGTACTTGGACAGTGACTCGAACACTTCACTCAGGTGTTGGAGGTGATCTTCATAGGTCTGAGAGTAGACAATGACATCATCAAGATATAACAAGACAGTCTCAAAGTTCTTGTGGCCCAAACAACACTCCATAAGTCTCTGAAATGTGCCTGGGGCATTGCACAAACCGAAGGGCATACTGTTGAACTCGCATAAGCCCATAGGAGTAGTGAAGGCTGTCTTCCCACGATCCTCCTCTGCAACGGCAACCTGCCAGTACCCACTAGTAAGATCTAATGTGGAGAAATAGTTGGCAGATTTGAGTGCAGCTAGTGACTCTTCTATGCGTGGTAACGGGTATGCATCTTTGTGTGTGACTTTGTTGATTTGCCTATAGTCTACGCACATCCTCATACTACCATCTTTCTTTTTAACCAGGACTAGTGGTGCGGCCCAGGGACTACAGCTATCCCTAATGACTCCTGCATTTTTCATGTCCTGAAGCATCTCTTTTGCTTTCTGGTAGTGAGTGGGTGGTATAGGCCTGTACCTTTCTTTGATAGGTGCATGGTTGTTTGTGGGGATATGATGTTGTACCCCTTTAATCCTCCCAAAGTCAAGTGGGTGTTTGCTGAACACTTGCTCATACTCCCGAACTACCCAGTATACTCCATTTTTCTGGTGAGAGGGTGTATTGTCAGTTCCTACACTGAGGTCTTGACACCATTTCTCTAACTGATCTTTGGAGTGAGGGGGTTCATCAGTGACTGTTTGGTTTGAGGATTTTACATCAATCACAGCATCATCTTTTACTTGGTACAATTTTGCGACAGTTGCATATCTTGGCAGTCTGACTTCGTCATCACCATAATTTAATATGCGTACGGGGACTCTCCCTTTTCTTACGTAGAACCCTCTGGCTGTCAAGAGCGTAGGACTACTGTCGGACATTACAGGTTCTACTACAGCTTGGTAGTCCTGCCCTCTGAGGCCTATGGCTGCTCGACACCAGATCATCATTTCACTTCTGGGTGGTACCACAATTGGAATGGGATCTGTGACCCATAATCTGCCAATTTCACCATTTGACAATGTTACCTGTTGTTGATACACCAGAGCTCTGATCTGCTTTTGGATAGCCCTCTCTTCTCTGGGTTTACCGGCTTCAGCACTCTGTTGGAGTAAAAACAACACTTCATCGAGGCATTTGATCATGACATTGGTACCCAATATGACATACGGATCCTTGTGGTTAGGCTTATCCTGGACCACTAAGATACCCTGGTTTTTCAACTGCACCCTCCCCACCTTTACTGTAGCTTCCCACTGTCCCTCTATGGTAACCGGTATACCGTTAGTGGCTTCAAGGTTCATCTCGGGATTAGGGGGTTCTAGCTTAACATCTGGCCAGAACTGCTTGTAAAGGGTACTGGGGATGGATGTCACCTGGGATCCAGTGTCTATCAAGGCGGAGATAGCGATGCCATCAATGACGATTGGTAAGTATGGACAGTCTCCCACAGCTGGACGTAGGGCCTGGACAGTCTACTCCTGGGGTTGGCCCTTCTCGCCCAGGGGTCGCTCGTTTAAAGGACGGGATTGTAGATTGCGTCCTCCTAAGTCGTTCTGCTGACTGTTGCGGCGTCTGTCAGGACTGCGGCGGTCTGCAGGTTTTCCTCGCGACGGCTGTGTCTTTCTCCTCATCCACGGGACATCGTCTGGACTGTCGGCGAGTTGAATCTTGTCCGATGGCCTTGCATCTGTCTTGGGTCTTCTCCCAGCTTGTAGCTTGGCCACGTCTTTCATCAGCTGCTCGACATTAGCACACAGTTGATCAAACCGGTCAGGTGTTACAGTCTGTGCACTGGACTGAATCGCGGGGATTGGAGATGCTGCTGCCGGCACGGAAGGGGTGTCGGTGTACTGCTGCTGCTGTGAAGCGTGATCAGGTACTTCAGCGAGTCGTTGTCCCCAAACTGTTAAGTCTCTCAGGGTGTCAAACTCTGCGCCTGGATTTTGTATGGACCACCAGCTTGCTTGCTTTCTATCCTCAGATAGTTTAAGGCCCACAATAAATTGTCCAATTAACGCTTTGTTGTCATCACGGACACCATCGGGATCAACTTGTTTTAACAGTCTGTATGCTTCTTGCAAGCGCAGTGAATAATCAAGGACACTTTCTTGTGCCCCTTGGTTACAACGATAGAATGACAGTCTTAATTCGGCTTCGGTATGGCGCTCAAAGACCCGGGTTAATCTAGCGAATATCTGCTCCACAGATTCCTGAGTTTCTACAGGCCAGCTGCGGCTCTGCAGTTCAGCTGCACCGGTTAACTGTCCCATAATAACTGAAGCTCTTTGCTTACCGGTCATCGGGTACATGTCCAGCGCTTGGCATATCTTCCTCTGGAAGTTCTCCAAGGTACTGGGTACACCGCTGTATTTGGGTAACCAGGTCGCACTAGGAACGTAGGGTAGAGACATCGGCATAATCGGAGTGGGTTGCGGTGGCATACCGCCGACTGGTTGCTGTCCGTCAAAAGGTATATTTTGAGGTGCCGCTTGGTCTAGCGGGGGCACCGCATGATCGGGAGCCAGGTTACTCATGGTCGCTCCCCCTTAGTTAAGCGTAGCCTTTCCCTCGGTTTCAAACGGAAGTGTCGGCCTCGCGGTGAGGAGTGAGGCACCACGGGAGTTTCCGGTTCCTGCTGCGTACGGAGGAAGTCGTCAGAGCGTGGGGGCGGGGCCAATCTTCGCGCCCTCTGCACAGTCACGCCCCTTCTTTTCCCGCCTTTTCGCGCAGCAATGGCGGACCAAATGTACAGTTCGATATTTACAGTCAATAAATAGCACACAATACCCGTGATAACGGGCCTGCTCGTATCCTGTTCGTGAGGCCAAATTCTGACTCACCGTAGCCGGGGGGTACACGTAGCGGGCGTTGTCTCTCCTCCAGTCACGGAACCGCGCCTGCGGTAGTGTAGGCCCGGTGGTCCAGATCAATAGGGGAATGGCGGAACAGTAAGGGTGATTTGTCTCGTGACGCCACCTGCGGGTGTTCTGGTAACTTTACCAGCGCTGTTCAGGTCTCCGGGGGATGTTATACAGCGAGATGGAACGCTCCCCACAGGATGAGCGGGAATCCCCGGAGCCGGGAGCTGCGCAAGATGTTGTGAGGCAGCTGCGGGATGCTGCGCGCTGAATCCAGGAGTAATGTACAACCACACAAAGTCTCTTTTAGGTACCTTTACTGGTTGATGATCAGGTACACTCAGACCGGGATAGTGAAGTTGGCACTTCTGGAGTTTCACAGCAAGCAGTGTTAGGCTTCCTTTCTCTAGTTCTGGTGCTAAGGTCGGGTGGATGTGGAATCCCTCCGGACCGGGCAGTTTGTTCAATAGAACGGATTTCACCTGGTTGTCAGCACTGAGGGCACTGTAAAAGGGTGATGATAATTCTACCTTCTTCCCTGGGCTCTCGTTGGTAGGTGCGACAGGTGAACAGGGGGCTAGACTCCCTGTGAGGTATGCTGGTTCTCTGTGATGGCTTGGTAGCTTTCACAACTTCGGTTCCAGTAACCGATGCGTAAGGAGAGAGTCGGAGTAACTCTGTGTTCCTGAAAGGTGATCTCCTTCTTCCTCTTGTCCCAATTGCAGGGACCTCCACTTGCTAACAGGCTGGTTGGGCCTAGTGTGTTCCTCATAGGGTGGAGGTTTCACACAGGCTGGCAGCTCTTGTAGCGTCTACCACACTCTGAAGTTTCTCCCTCCAAGACTCTATTTATAGGGGGAACTGGCTCAAAGTGACCAGTGGAGCTCCCCCCAGAGGCTCGGGGTGAAACCAGGTGTTCTAAGTGTTGTTGTGTTTGTGGGTTTTGCTGTGCTGTTACTTACTCCATTTGTGCTCTAAGGATTTCTGTGGTGCCCAACAGGTGCCAGGGTGCCACAGAAACCCGGCGGACTATTTCTCAAGACACCCAATACCTCAACCTACTAAGGACAACATTCCAGCAACTGTTCTAGCGGAGGAACATGTAAATTTCGTTGCTGCACATTCAGTGCCAAGAGCTATAATTATGGAGGAAATACAACAGGCGGTGGACTCTGATCCCCAACTTCAGTTGGTGATAGAATCTGTTCAGTCTAAGAAATGGAGCTGTTTTCTTGCTGAGGCTCGCCTTCAACCACCAGATCGAGTAGGTTTCTTGGAGGCTTTCTTTAATGCACGACATTCACTTTCAGTGTGGGACTCAAATCTGCTGTTGCGTGACAATCGCCTGGTGATACCTCAGAAACTGGAGGACCGTGTACTTGATCTGGCTCACGAGGCTCATCAAGGGGTGGTAAAAACAAAGCAACTACTTCGAGAAAAAGTATGGTTTCCAGGACTGGACAAAAGAGTAGAGGCATTGATTCAAACATGCATTCCTTGTCAAGCAACTATAGTTGACCATAGGTGTGCACCTCTACAAATGACACCCTTGCCAAAGAGCCCATGGACTGCTGTCACTGTTGATTTTTGTGTTTTACCGGACCGCTCCTACCTGTTGGTGGTCATGGATGACTATTCTCGGTTTCCAGTCATTGAACATGTTTCGACAACATCGGCCAGGGCTGTTATACCAAAATTAGACAAACTTTTCTCGGCTTATGGCATACCCGAGACAGTGAAGACGGACAATGGACCTCCATTCAAAGCACAGACTTTCAGTCATTGGCAACTTATCTTGGTTTCTCCCAGAGGAAAATAACTCCGTACTGGCCTCAAGCCAATGGAGGAGTGGAACGATTCATGCAATCAATCAACAAGACCCTGAGGGTTGCTACCATGGAGCACAAAGGGTACCTTTACACACGGCTACATTTGTAGCTTGTCACCAGGTAACTTACTGATTGCAGTGAAATCATGGATACATGGTTCTATCTTGTTGCTGTGTACAAATGGAATCATGTATCCATGATTTCATTGCAACCAGTAAGTTACCTGGTGACAAGCTACAAATGTAGCCGTGTGTAAAGGTACCCAAAGACTCGCAACAAGAATTACATAGATTCCTTAGACAGTACAGAGCCACACCACACTCCACTACTGGGATACCACCAGCAACGGCATTGTTCAGCAGGCCCTTGCGCATCAAAATCCCATGCATTCCGGCAGTTCCTGTCCAAACCCCAATTGCTATTAATGATTCCGTCTCTAAGGATAAAAAGAAGCAGTATGCAGAAAAAAGTAGCAGCCGTTACAAGCATCCAGAAATAAAGGTGGGTGATTGGGTTCTTGTAAAGAAACTGAGACCTAGCGACAAGTTTGCATCGCCATACTATCCCGAGCCCTTTCAGGCCACACAAATCAGAGGCACCATGATTACTGCTAAAAACCAAAATCATCAGGTCACTAGAAATGTGTCCCATTTTAAAAAACTTCGTGGCTACTTCCCAGAGACGACGCATGCAGAGGAAGTAGATAGCGACGACATACTGCCAGAGACAATGAACTCAGCTGGTCCCATAGGAGATACCTCAGAAGACCCCCCGAGTGTATCTGGAAATGAGATGTCTCGACGTTATCCTGGGAGAACAAATCGAGGGCCACCAGTCCACCTTGCGGACTATGTTCCGCAGTAGAAAGAAAACAAAACTTTTCTATAACACGAACTTTTGAATGGTTAACTATTTACTTTGTTTTTTTGTAAGATGATAAGAGTAGTAATGTTGTTATATCTTCCGTAGTTTGCTTGTTGTCTTCCCTGTTTGCTTTGTCTGCCTAGTAACAGTGATGTAAGATAGAGGAGGAGCTGTGGCAGGAAAAGGGGGAGCGGGGAAAGGAGGAGGAGAGGGGAAAGGCGGGGGAGCACTGGGAGACATGAGTGGGCCACACAGGGGACATGAGGGGGCCACACAGGGGAGAAGAGGGGGGACACACAGGGGTGAAGAGGGGGAAAAAGAGGGGAAACAGAAGGGAGAAGAGGGGGGAGCACCAGGGGAGATGAGGGGGACACACAGGGGTGATGAGGGGGACACACAGGGGTGATGAGGGGGACACACAGGGGAGAACAGCTGTGACAGGAGGAGCTGGCAAACTGATCCTGCAGAATGTCGGATCGGATGCCTATGTGGCATCCGATTGCAGGGATCAGTTTAAATCCGATGCTGTCCGATTTATATCAGACAGCATGGGATTTGACAAAATCGTTATGTGAAAGTAGCCATAAGGGGAAACCGTGGGAGTGCAGGGAAGTGAGTAAAAAGCGCAGCAGCATTCACACACAAGGCTTCGCTTTGTGAGGATTGTTGTTGGTGCAGTTTCTGCACCAAAAACGATCCTCACAAAATGCAGCCAAAATGCAGCCAAAATGCTGTGTGTGAATGTAGCCTAAGGGGAAATTATTTATTCACAAGAGAAAAGTTTGAGTTGATCTCACAGATTGTAAGCGTGCGAGCAGGGCCCTCACTCCTTTTGGTATTTGTTGAATTTTGTAACTCTGTATTGTCTCATATTGTCAAACCTCGGTTATCTTTATTGCATATTAAAAGTGATTTGATGTTCTAATTCAATCAAGTGTAACAAATATGCAAAAATAGAAAAACAAAATGGGGACGGGCAAATATTTATGCATGGTGCTGAAACTCTGCTCCTGACGATTGCTTAAGTAACCAGGCAGTATATTACTGCTAACTACTGCGGTGGGTGGCAAGAAATACAACTTCAGCTGGTACCCTACCAAAATGAGCTGCCACTGAAGGGGTAGTGCGGAAGTACAGTACATGTCAACCATTCAGATTATACAAGGACAGCTCTATTATGACAGAATGGAATAGCTTATAGATGGTGGTAGAGAGCACTAATAGGGCATATGGACAGAAATTGTCTTTGTGACATGGTTCATAGCAAAATATTTCCAATCTACTTACATAATCCTCTTGTGGCATCTGTTATCCACTTCTGCCCTCAGGATGCAGTACCAACAGTAGCGCTGCAGCCACCCGCACCCATCGCCACCCAAAACCAATGACACACATTACTGCTGCTCCTCGCCACCATGACTAGCCAGAGTACCTCACCGCCTAAGTAACTGTGCAAGCGCACAGGCGGGAGGAACAGGCCACAGGGGAAGAGAGAGTGCACAAGGGCGATACAGTACAAGGGAAGAGAGACAGCATATAAGGAGAAGAGAGCGCCCACAGGGGGAGAGACAGCATAAAGGGAGAGATAGCACACAGGGGGGAGAAAGCCCCCACAGGGGGAAGGGTCAGCACATGAGGAGAGACAGGCAACAAAGGGGAGAGAAAGCACCATAGAAGAGAGAGCCCACAGGGGAGAAAGCATAAGGCTAGAGAGAGTTCACAGGGGGCAGAGAGAGTGCACAGGGGGAGAGACAGCCCACAATGGAGAGAGAGTGCAAAAGGGATAGAGTGCACAAGGGGGGAGAGAGAGTGCACAGGGGAGACAGCTCAAAGGAGAAAACAAATGAGGGGAGAAAACAGCACAGGGGGGTGGGAGACAGCACATGGGGGAGAGTGCACAGGCGGCAACAGCTCAAAGGAGAGAGCACAGAGGGGAGAAGAAAGCACAGGGAGGAGTGCACAGGGGAAAGACAGCTTAAAGGAGAGAGCACATTATGGGAGAAGACAGCACACAGAGGGGAGGTAGGTTAAAGGAGAAAGCAAAGGGATGAAAAGACAGCACATGGGGGAGAGAGACCACACACAAGGGGGAGAGATTGAGCTGGCAGGGGGGAGAGTGCAAAGGAAAGGATAGCCGGCCAACACCTCCAGTGTCACAGAGCCTGTCCCCATCGTGATATGTCACCGCCCTTCCGATGTGATAGCATTGGGTACCCAATTAGTATGTAAATATTTGCAATGTGCTAGAAACTTGCTGAGATATTGAAAAAGTGGATCCTTAAAAAGATTAGCTGTTCTTTTTTAAGGGAAGAGAAAAGGGGAGGGAAGGGAGGTATTGTAAAATGTCATATATTTTAAACTCTATAAGTAATGTTGACTGTTATATGAAGTTGTGAGTTAAACTATCTTTAATAAAAATCTATGATTAAAAAAAATATTTGCAATGTACCAATTCTTATGGTCTTTCTTAAGATTTTCAAGTGTCGAGTATACAAGATCAAATCTCTTATGCCACTTCATTCACTCATGACAAGTTTAATCAAATAAAGGGTACATTTTTATTCCTATTTCATTAAACCTTTATTGGAAGATTTTCAACCAAAATAGGCAACCGACAATCGATGCTTGCTCAGTAGAGAAACTGTAATGTGGCTCTGGGTAGCAGCCGTGGGTAAAGTAGTCAACTGTTGTACCCCGGCAGGCAGGGCCGTATTTGGAGTTCGTGCCGCCCTAGGCACATTCAGCGGTCGCTCCATCACCCCGATCAGTCAGACTAAGCATATGTGCACGCAGCATCTTATTTTTCAGGCAGATCAGCTCAGTATTCCGCCTGAAAAAGCAACAAATAAATGCTAAAAGGCAGTGTATAAAAGGATTGCTGTTCATATGTTCAGTCTTAGGGTATGTGCCCACAGGACGTTTTTGCTGAGTTTTTCCTGCGGTTTCTGCAGCAGAAAACCATTGGTTTTATGGTAATTTATGCTAATTTGTTCCTGCGGTTTTGATTCCCAGAATTTTTGATTCACAGAAACGCTGTGCCCACACAATGGTTTTGCAAGTGTCAAGAACTGTCAAATACCTGCGTTTTTGGTGCGGATGGGAAAGAATTGACTTGTTAATTATTTTCCTGCATGTTTGCTAAAGGCAAAAAACGCAGACAAGATCATAGCTAATCTCCTGTCAAGGACTCTAGGATCCTCAGGTTTTGCTGCATTCAGGACTGCTTTAAAAACGTCCTGTGGGCACATACCCTTATGAGGTTATTTTTCTTTTTAACTGTGTGTCCTATCTTTTATCTGAATTCCAGCACTCAGGGGGTTCTCAGATGTCAGCTCCCATAGCCTTCAGATAGTTGTGAAGACCTCCATACACATGAGACTAAAGTTGGCTAAACCTGCGAGGACAGTCTAATGTGTATGGGGGCTCTAACTGATATTTGGTCAAGGGAAATAAGGATCCAGCATGTCTGATTACAGGCTGTAGATCCTTTTGTCCTCTAAGTGATAATCTGCAGCCAGGGACGTCTAAAGGCCCTGTCACACGTGTCAATGTCGCCCGCGATATCGCTCATGCCTCACAGATTAGCCGTCGCTCAGATGACGCGTAATCGTCAAGCAATTATCGCCGGTTACATGTCACACGTGTCAATATCCGGTGCCAACGATCCGGCGATGTGCTGACGACGCAACCCCGAGAGCGATTATTTTTAGTCGCTATACTGAGTCACACAGCAGAGATCTTTTCTTTCAATGCGGGCGTTCTTTGTGACACGTCATATAGGAAGGTGTGGTACAGGCGTAGTACAGGATGTTTTTCCACGCCCTTGCCTGTTTGTTATATGGCCTTTGGGAAATGTGTAGCCAGGCTCCTGCTTTGATATTTTTAAATCAAAAAATTATGTGTTAAAACAAACATTATGTGTTACCTTATGAAATAATCAGAGGGGAGATTTTGTAAACTTTTTTCCATTTTATTGCTAATAAAGTCACAAAAGTCAAAAACATTTCAAACATCTCAAGAATAAAACAATTGATAGTCTCATAAAAGTGTCAAGTTATATTTCTAAACAACGTGAGTGTACAATACATTTGGAGCAATATATAGCCGTATTATTTCTTACAATGTTATGATACTAATATCAATGCAGTACATCTTTGTATAATTAATATCAATAATACTCAGCGTGCTCTGGATAGCCGGTAGTTAAAAATCCTTTGGCTCGGTGACACACTCTTATGGGGATATGGCCTCAATAGGTTAGGATGTAGAGGGAAAGCTTCATCCGCAACAAATACATAGTTCATGTCGTTCTTGGTCATTGCATTTGGCGGCAAGTTCAGACTTCCATTTTTAAGTTTTTCTCCAAACTTGGTTTGGTGTAAAACACCACCATCGGAGACCCGGCCATTCATTCCCACGTTAACAAAAATGAATTCATAATTGGCATCTACCAAGGCCATCATTATAATACTGAAGTATCTACTCTATAATTGCCGTAGGCATTTTCGTGTCGGCCCCCGAAATCGCCGTGGCTATGTCACGCTGTGACGTCACCACGCGCGAGCAATGGCCGCGAAGCGGCCATTGCGAGTCGCTGGCCGAAAATAGAACCAGAGGCCCGGCCACAAAGTTAGCGATTTACCTCTGAGGTAGCGCGAGCAATGGCCGCGAGGCCATTGCGAGTCGCTACCTCAGCCACCGCACCTGCCGCAAGTCTCTCTATACTTAGCCTGCGCGAGCAATGGCCGCGAGGCCATTGCGAGTCGCTGGCTTTGAGAGTTTGCACAGAATAGCCTCCAGCTACTCGCAAAGCCTCACTCAATGGCTTTGCGAGTCTGCTTCACTTGCAATGTCCGGGACACTCTCTCTCTCCCAGCCCCCCACCCGGGTCCTCCTGTGTCATGCCCGCGCTCCCCCCGGGTCCTCCTGTGTCCTGCCCGCGCTCCCCCCGGTCCTCCTGTGTCATGCCCGCGCTCCCCCCGGTCCTCCTGTGTCATGCCCGTGCTCCCCCCGGTCCTCCTGTGTCATGCCCGCGCTCCCCCCGGGTCCTCCTGTGTCCTGCCCGCGCTCCCCCCGGTCCTCCTGTGTCATGCCCGCGCTCCCCCGGGTCCTCCTGTGTCATGCCCGCGCTCCCCCCGGGTCCTCCTGTGTCATGCCCGCGCTCCCCCCGGTCCTCCTGTGTCCTGCCCGCACTCCCCCCGGTCCTCCTGTGTCATGCCCGCGCT
>JARQOC010000002.1:172569856-172654508 GCA_033576535.1 Allobates femoralis
TTTGTTCCACTCAACCAAGTCTGTCTCCAAGCGAGACATCATTGGGAGGAAGTTAATTTTATAAAGTTCTGCAGGATCGCGGGTTAATTTGATACCTAGGTAAGAAAGAGACTGTCCGGACCATTTGAATGAGAAATCCTCCTTCAAAAGTTGGGATACCAGGTGAGGGAGCGATACGTTTAATATCTGTGACTTGGACATGTTGATTTTTAGGTTGCTTACGAGGCCGTATTTACCTAGTTCCGACATAATGTTCGGGATGCTAATCACGGGGTTGGTGATATATAGAAGGAGATCATCAGCAAAGAGAGCTACTTTGTGCTCTCTCGCTCCCCCCCCCACTCCCTGTATAGAGGGGTTGCCCCTGAGCGAGGAGGCCAACGACTCCATACAAATTATGTATAGAAAGGGAGACAGAGGACATCCCTGTCTAGTATCATTTTTAATTGTAAAAGGCTCAGACAGGGAGCCATTTACCCGGATACGTGCTGTAGGGTTGGTATAAAGAGCACTAATGCAGTGGAGGGTGGGTTCTGTTAGGCCCAAATAACGTAGAGACTCCATCATGAATACCCAGTGTACCCTGTCGAACGCCTTCTCTGCGTCCAATGACAGGATACACATGGGTAAACCACGTCTCCTGGCTCTGTCTATTAGAGCGATGGATCTGGTGGTGTTGTCCCTCGCCTCCCGCCCAGGGACAAAACCCACCTGATCAACATTAATAAAGTCTGGGAGATAAATTTTAAGTCTATTCGCTAGCAATTTAGAATAAACCTTAATGTCTATATTGATTAGGGATATAGGACGGTAGTTCCCATAAAGAGAGGCATCTTTATCTGGCTTTGGGATGACAACAACATGCGCCATCAGTGCCTGCGGAGGAAAGAATTCGCCACCAGCTACTTCATTGCAGACCTCTAGAAATTTAGGGGCCAACGACTTCTGAAACCTCTTATAAAAGCTGATGGAAAATCCGTCCGGGCCTGGGCATTTACCCACTTTCATGGATTTGATACAATCCTCGATTTCATCAATCGAGAACTGTCTGGCCAACGCATCTATAGCGGACTGCGGCATAGTAGGTATCCCACAACCTCTTAGATACGAGACCATTTTATCTTTCAGAAGAGGTAGCGGCATGTCCTTGTAAGGTCCCTTCAGATTGTATAAATCAGAGTAAAACTGACGGAAACCTGCCAGGAAGTCTCTCGTTCTGTGAACCACCCTCCCGGCTGTGTCTCTCATGTGTAGTATCGTAGACCTGTTCTCTCTATGATTGAGAGCTCTAGCCAACAGCTTACCCATCTTATTACCTAGGTAGTAAAAACGAGAGCTAAGCCTATTCTGGAATAATCGATCTTTTTCATCTAATATGTTTAAGAGTTTATGTCTGGCAGTGGAGAGGGAAGAGAATGTCTCTGGAAAAGAATCTATCTTATGCTGGGATTCAAGGGTGGAGATCAATTTCAACAAATGATTTATTTCAGTGGCTCTAGATTTTTTAAGCCGCGAGCTATGAGAGATGAAGAGCCCTCTGAGGACGCACTTGAGAGCCTCCCACTTTACCGGTTTAGGGTAGGGTCCATCTCATGAACCTCGTAAAAGTCAGAAATGGCCTTTTCAATATCTGAGACACACGTGGGGTCAAGTAATAGATTTTCATTTAGGCGCCAGGAGTACTCCCGAGGTGTGTCCGAAAAAAGACCCAAAGAGAGGTATACTGGAGCATGATCCGAAAGTAGAATATTGTCTATATCTGCGCGCAGGTGGGAATCCAAAAGAGAATGGAATATATAGAATCTTTCAATTCTAGAGTAGTTGGAATGAACTGACAAGAAGTATGTATAATCCCGAACCTCTGGGTTCAGTGTACGCCAGGCATCTACCAGTGAGAGTCCCTCCCATTGCCTCCCCAGGTGGCGGAGAGATGGCACAGGCCGGCTGGACTTACCTGTGGATACATCTAGAATAGGGTCAGCTGGATAGTTGAAATCACCATCCAAGATGATCCGGGCCGAGTCAGCGAAGTCACGTAGAGCCGATTTGAATCCCGCACTGAACTGACGTATCCCCCTAATTGGAAAGTAAACATTTGCAATAGCATAAGTACGATTTGAGATTGATACCATGAGGAATATAAAACGACCCAATGGATCTATTTTTTGTTTCAAAATAGAGGGAATGAATGACTTGTGAAATCCAATGGACACCCCCTTTGATTTTGACTCCGGGTTGGTGCTATGGATCCACAGGGGATAAAGGTGATTCGCATTTGGGCACCGAATCAGAGCGGAAGTGCGTTTCCTGAAGCATCAGGACGTGTACCCGCCTTTTGTGAGCTGAATACAAGACCTGGCGCCTCTTCTGTGGTACATTCATCCCCCTCGCATTGAAAGAGCAAAATGTTAAATCAGCCATAGTCATCCACAACCACAACTCCTAATATAAAAGCAAGGTCCACTTTGTCCATGAAGAAGAAGATAAATAGGAAAAGGTATAGAAAAGGAAAGGGAAAAGTTAGAGTAAGAGTAAAAGTTAGGTGTATATTATAGACCAACTGTATTACAAAAAACATGAAACTTGTCTAGAGCAACTTAAGACAGAACATCAACTGTCTTGCACACATGGAGGATTTCGGGAGCCAAAGAGGTGGCCGCTCCTGCTCCCTGCTACGTCCCAAAACCTATTTAACTATTTAACTAATGTTCATCACTGCCGTCTTTGGCATTCAGTTCAACTGAACAAAGAAGGTTGTGGGGAGGGGAAGGAGAAAGAGGGAATAAGGGGAAGATAAAGGCGAAAGGGGGAGGGGGTGGAAAGGGGAGGGGGGGAGGGGGGAAGGGAGGGTGGACTACAGGGAAGGAAAGGTTAAGGGGGGGAGCAGGTATATTTGGAAGAACAAGGATGAGGGGCCAAATTAAGGACCCAGGCCACAGTAATTCAAATTAACACAGAGAAAAAGCCAAAGTCTTTCATGAATTCGGGTTCGCCCGATTCCGGGGTCTTCGCCTGTCTTGCCATCTGGGTGGAGGTGGAGGCAAATGATGGGACGGAGGCCAGTCCGGCGGTGCAATCGGAGGGAGATCAAAGACATTCAAAAAAGCAGGAAGGTCACCAATTCTTCGGAAGAAGGCTGTTTTCCCATCTCTGTGAGCTATTAATTGGAAGGGGAAGCCCCATCTGTATACAATGCCGTTAGCCTTGAGGAGGGTCAAAAGAGGTCTCAGACCCCTTCTTTGTTGTAAAGTACGTTGCGCCAGATCCGGGAACAAAGTGACCTCTGCGTCCAGAAACTGAATGGGTCCCTGCTGCTTAGCCTCCTGCATAATGGCCTCTTTGGTGGTGAAATAGTGCAAAGGGCAGATCACGTCTCGTGGCCTGGAATCAGCAGATGGCTTAGGAGCTAGGGCTCTATGAACTCTGTCCATGACGATCTCAGAATCCATGGGGTCCCCCAGAATTGTGTTAAATAACTGCTGCACTTTTGATTTTAGATCTACAGGAGAAATGGATTCAGGGAGGCCTCTAATGCGCACATTGTTCCTCCTGTTCCTGTTCTCTATGTCTTCTTGACCATAAAGAATGTCGTCAATCATGTTGGAATGCATCTCTAATAGCTCTCTGTGTGCCTGCAGTTCAGATAATGCACCCTCCTGCACAGCCTCCACATCCTCTATGCGTGCAGTGAATTCAGTTTTGAGGGTCTGCAGCTCCCTCCTATATGAGCCCTCCAGTCTGCTAGCCAGCCTGTCCAAGTCCCTCTTTGTAGGGAGAAGTTTAAGAAGTTTACTTAGCTCAGTGGGGGGAAGATTCATAGCGTCCTCCATCTGGGCTGAGTCCTCATCAGAGTCCTGTTGCAGAGGAGTGAAGCAGCTGCCTCGGTCACTGGTTTCCCGCACTCCATTTCCTCTGTGCCGAGAGGGCGCCGCCATCTTAGCTCCGCAGTGTGTGTGGCTGAAGGAGCTGGAGGAGCAGAGAAAGCGGTCTAAATTACCGCTATTGCTGGGGAGATCGGTGCCGGAGGCTCCCTGTGTCTTCCTCGCTTTGCCCATATGAGTGGCGCCGGTGGTGAGGAGGTAAAAACGGCGGTTTAAGGGGAGTCAGGAGCGGAGCGGCTCAAACACACATCCTACTCCCTCATCAGCTGGCCACGCCCCCATAAAAATATTTTTATAAATATCGGCATTGTAAACAAAAAACAAACAAACAGGGCAATGCAACATGTAAGCTTAGAACTTTTTTTTTCCAGCATTTAGCAGATAGGTAGCACCGCGAAAGATATAGTCAAAACCTAGACAAACAAGAGCAGCACTGGACCTAACCTGCATGTTGGTGAGGTGTAAGGAGGTATGAATTAACAGCACACACAGCATAAATAAAATATAAACAAACAAAAAAATAAAACTAGTCCTCTGTGTGCCCGCAGGGTGGGTTCCTCATCAACCACCTAATTAATTCCCCTTGGCGGCTCACCTCCCATGCCAGCCTCCTGTTCTCGAGGTACAGCAGTGATGGTGGCACTGATGGTTGTGCTGGATCATCTGGCAAGTCATCAGATTCAGGGGAAGGTGAGTGACTGAGAGACGGTGGCCTTGCAGGTGGGGAGGCAAGTGATGTTGCCTGTTCCCGTGCAGGTGGTGGAGGGTATCCGTCATCAGGATTTCCCACCGCTTGTTGTGGAAGCAGCGGAGGTCAATGCAGACGGTGCCTCTTCCCATGCAGGTGGTGGAGGGTTCCCGTCATCAGGATTTCCCCCGCTTGCTGCGGAAGCAGCGGAGGGCGATGCAGATGGTGCCTCTTCTCGTGGAGGTGGTGGAGGGGTCCCATTATCAGGATTTCCCCCATTTGCTGCGGAAGCAGTGGAGGATGATGCAGACGGTGCCTCTTCTCGTGGAGGGGTTCCCTCATCAGCGGATAAGGATGGCGATGTTGGTGGTACTACTGGTACTGATGCAGGTGCAGCAGCACGCCTGGCAGGAGCTGGAAAGGAAAAGGGAAAAAATTACAGCAAGTCCACACATACGTAATACACGAGTTTTGTTGAATGAAAAAGACAAATCAGTTTTGGGCTGCACTTATGAAAATTAGGATCCTAAAAGCTATAATCTAAATAGCCGTTGTTATTTTACAAAGCGTTTCCACACCAACCAATCTGGCGTCTTTAGTGCACAGAGGAAATAAGTTTAAGTAGCCTAAAATGGTTGTGAAATAAATAACTACATGAACACCCACCAAGGATTTAAAAAAGGTGAAGGAGATATGAAGGTCATAGGGATTTGACAAAATGATAACTATAGGAACGGTAATAAATATACGGTAGTAAAAAATATAAAATACGAGTATGTTTTAAAAACTGTTATATTTTTGGATCAAGAATCTTCATTTGGGTTTGTGCAGCCCAAAATAATCAATGGAATTTTCCTTCAGACAGTAATAATCTAGGAATCTATAGGTGCGCCCCTATGGCAAGGTGCCACAGGGGGGTACAGCACCCAAAGATGAAGTTGTAGTACCTCCATAGTCAAAGGTAGAAGGGTGGGGGGGAAGCTGGAACTGCATAGTCTGTGTAAATAACTACAAGCCCATTGACACCCTAGCACCAGATACTAAATATGCAGTAGGTCACAAGGGGGTGGAGCATAGCTGAGCGGGAAATTTGATGTCAGTAGACAGTTCACAACAGTCAGAAGATAAGAAAAGTGTAAAGAGGGCGTACGCAATTGACACTGCCCCTCTGACACACGGGTACCTGAAGCTTAGCCCCTTCACAACCTATGACGTTGTAGAATGTCATGACGTTTCAGCGGCCCGTTGCCACGGTGCCCGCCATCGGGCCCTGGTGCTCTGTGAGATTCCGATCACATTGCACTGGGGCTTGAGGTCTGGGGGAATTCCCCAACCCCAGGACCATTCCTCTCACAGGCATCATCACCTGCCACCACACACAGTGCACATTTGATGAGTTTTGGTAAAAAAGTTGTCACAAATCTGAACACAAAGTCAGAGTTTTGGAGCTGGTGTCCATCTTGGAGTCAGAATAAGGGAAATTGAGGAGTCGGAGGGTTCGCTTCCCACCTGGCCGCTATACCATCACAGTCCGGAGGACTGGAGCGGCGCTGGTACACTTTCCCCAGGTAAATCACAGGTGCCGCCATGAACATAGACTTTATCCCGTGTACATAGACCCCTTCAGCTGTCTCCCAGGGGCACGGAGCCGGGAAGGCCACCGTGACATTCCACAATACCATCATTACAATTCAATACCATCATTATAGCCCGGGTTCTGAGTTTACATTTCCCTTGGGTGCTACATTACTCACCACGTTCCCGGCGGATCTGCTGACGGATGCTTGCAATCCATTCCGGGGTCTTGTACCTCAGATCGGCAATTTTTCGCCGGACCTGCTGCCATGTCCTCTCCACCCCGAGGCGACTCCACAGTAGACGTCGAACCTGTACAAAAATGTAAAAAATTAAATAAATGCACAATCAGAAAACAGTTGGGGAATGCAAATTACATGCAGGGCCTTAACGGGAGGATACCCATAACATACCGTATATACTCGAGTATAAGCCGAGCTTTTCACACTGCTGGGGGCTGTTCTATACCACACTGCTGGGGCCTGCTGTATACCACCACTGCTGGGGGACTGTTGTATACCATACCGCTGGGGTTTGTATACCACACTATATATATACGGTACCTTGCGCAACACTGCCTTTTTGTGCTGCATTGGATGTGCGTGCCGATACTGGCACCAATAGTCCCGCCTGTCAATGAGCCTGATGAGGAGGAACACCTCTGCGTTCCCCCAGGGAGGAGCACGCCTAGGAGGAGCAGCCATAGTAATATAATGCCTCAGGGAAAAAAAATGCCAGGAAGACAGCAACAGGTGACGTGCATGCATAATGACGTCATTGCGCACGCAGCGTATGCACAAAACAAACACCTGCGATTTTATTGCGACGCAGCCGCGTCCACAATATAAAGGGTGCCCAATTCAAATCATATGGCATCAACTACAGTGCAGGTGTCGTTCGGGCGTGCAATGTACATGTCCTACTGCTTTGAATATCGGTATATGTGCGGGTGTTCTATTGGGCATTCATAATTGGCCATATGTTGACAGAGTAGCGTTTAAAGGCACTATTCAACAGTTTAATTTTCTCCAATCGGTGCAGACGAGGCGAGGCCAGGAAACGCCAAGGTCCGCCCATGTCAATATTTCAATAGACAATAGAGACAGCTGTGGGCCATATAGACAGCATCCCAACAGCTTCCCTCCATTCCAACAGCCTCCCTCTATCTCGACAACCTCCCTCCATCCATCCCGACAGCCTCCCTCCATCCTGACAACCTCCCTCCATCCTTCCTACATCCCGACAGCCTCCCTCCATCCTTCCTACATCCCGACAGCCTCCCTCCATTCTTCCTCCATCCCGATAGCCTCCCTCCATCCTTCCTCCATCCTGACAGCCTCCCTTCATCCTTCCTCCATATTGACAGTCTTCCTCCATCTTTCCTCCATCCTGACAGCCTCTCTCCATCCTTCCTCCTTCCCGACAGCCTCCCTCCATCTCGACAGCCTCCCTCCATCCTGACAGCCTCCTCCATACCTCCTCCATCCCAACAGTGTTTCTCCATCCTGCCAGCCTCCCTCTATCCCTATAGCCTATTCCATCCTGACAGCCTCCCTTCATCCAGCTGCCTCCCTCCATTTCAACAGCCTCCCTCAATCCTTCCTCCATCCCAACAGCGTCCCTCAATCCTTCCTCTAGCCATCCCACAGGCTCCCTCCCCCGGATTCCCCTATGTCTTACTGTAAGGGTAAGCCGTGGTTGGGGAGTGGGGATGCTGGAGGCAGGTCTCGGAGTGTGAGGGCACATCTGCAGGATGGGAGCTATGGGGGAGTAGCTGCGGGTCTGCGGCAGCGAGTAGTGGGCACCATCATGTTCTTTGTGGCCGGCTGCATTCACTAACTGTGCAGCCGGTCGGTAGAAGTTGAGACTTCAACAAAATGGCCACGGCCAAATGGAGGTCCGTGGTCACTTTGCAGAAGTCTCGACCTCTATCGACCGGCGGTACAGTTAGTGAATGCAGCCGGCCACAAAGAACATGGCGGCACCCACTGCTCGCTGCCGCAGCTACTCACCGGCAGCTTAGGGGTCCGGCAGTGATTGATAGGAGAAGGGGGCCATGCAAGATGTGGGTGGGAAGGGCCCGGAGGTGCTTGCTCCCTGCTCCAAATGGCCATGCCCCCTGGAGTCACAGCCGGCCCCCCTGGTCCTGATCCAATGGCCACGCCCCCCTGCAGTGAGGCTCGAAGCCCCTGACTCAAGGCAGAGCTGTCACCCTCTGGTGGTGGCCCTGCCTATCTGACAGCACAACACTGCAAATAAACACAGCATGAATGCTGAGAAGAATGCAAAAATAAAAATGGAAGAGCTGACATACTGCAGATCCGAAAAAATGCTTTGTAGGTTCATATCTGCAAGGGAAAATAAGCAACAGCAGCGTGACCATGACATTGTAGGAATCTCAATCACTTTCCTGGTACTGTGAAATGCTGCATTTTTGCATGTTTTGGGCTGCATAACTGCATGGATGAATTGCCACAGACTGAAGCTTGTGAACACATATTTGTAGTGCATGTTGCAGTTCTTTACACATGGACCTGAGGTGTCACATAGCCTAAAACTGCTGGGTACAAGACCATAGCACAAACAGAATGTGCCTTCACATGGATTGATAAACTGAATAAACCATAGTACTGTACATGTATTCCTACATTTAGATTGATATCATATAAGACAATCTATAATTGGGAACATTGAAATAGCATTTTTCTTTACCTGTTAATAGATATTACGTGATTATACAGGTGTGACTATATCGTGTGTGTAACAGATGCTGCAGACTTTAGATGCCTTGCTGTGCCTGTTATTGAAAAGTGATGATGATGATGATGATCCATTGAAAGTTGCAAGGACAGGAATCTACCATGTTCCTATGGGGTAGAGGAGATCATGCAGAGCTAAATTGATCAATGTAATGATTTGTCTCTGCTCGTATCTTCACATTAACAGTACACATTATGCATCATCATACAGCAGAGGATCACAGCATGTATTTCTATCTGCTTGGTGAGATGATTGCTATTTCAAGCCTGGACCCCCATGTCACATAGGATGGTATATCAGGGGCTGGAGTGTATGTGTGTGAACATGGGGCACGCCCCCTGCCATGCCCTCTCCCCATAGAGAAATGTAAGGGGATGTGAATGTAGGCTGCTCCTGCATCTCCCAGCATCCACACCCCTGACACACCTCCTTTTTTTTGCTTCTACATGAAGCTCTCGGACAGAGATTTCGGTTCTCTGAGGTGGGGGCTAGAGCAGAGGAGCAGGTATGATTTTATCGATTTATAAAAGATCTATAGATCCTAGAACTGCAGTGTAGAACTCTTCTTCATCATGCAGCAGGTCCGAAACTGTACTAAAAAGTTTTCTCTCACTGGAGTTCCCCTTTAAGTGTGTCAAAGTTCGTTATCAGTTTATATTCCCACACTCTTCTGTCTCGCTGTGATCTGAAGCTGCCTTTTAAGGTACCATCACACGCGGCAATATTGCTAGCAATTTCACTGGCAATTTGCTGATTGCACTGAAATCATGGACACATTGATACATTTGTACACGGCAACAAAATAGAACAATGTGTCCATGATTTCACTGCAACCAGCAAATTGCCAGTGAAATTGCTAGCAATATTGCCGCGTGCGGCAGTACCTTTAGAATTAGTATTTTCATGTCCAATATTGTGTGATCAGGCCTACAGAAGTGTCTAGGCACAGGTAAATCTGTCCTTCTTTCCTTTATTGTATGGCAAT
This sequence comes from Allobates femoralis, assembly GCA_033576535.1. Classification (NCBI taxonomy): domain Eukaryota; kingdom Metazoa; phylum Chordata; class Amphibia; order Anura; family Aromobatidae; genus Allobates; species Allobates femoralis. Next base: position 172,579,746 of record JARQOC010000002.1, read on the forward strand.
GAGAGTTTATCCTAGTTCTGAGTTGTTGCCCCGTCTCACCTAGATATAGATTCCCGCTCACACATACATTCTGAGTTGTTGCCCCCGTCTCACCTAGATATAGATTCCCGCTCACACATACATATACATATATACGTACGTATACACGTAATTACTTACCGGTAATGTGTTTTTTCGGAGTCCATGACAGCACCCAGAACAAGAGAGGGATCCGCCCTCCAAGGACAGGTAACCATCAGGCTTTAAAAGAGGCGGTTCCTCTCCCAATGTCAATTGGTTACATAGTCTGAAAAAGGGATCTCCGGAACATCGTTAGTCCACCACAACCCAGAACACCACGTGTAAATACACCAATGAGGAGAAAAAGAAAAAGTGACGAACCCTCAACAATGGGAGGGAATATGTGGGTGCTGTCAAGGACTCAGAAAAAAGACATTACCGGTAAGTAATTCTGTGTTTATCAGTCGTCCATGACAGCACCCAGAACGAGAGAATTACAGAGAAACATAGAGCTAGGGAGGGACCACAGCCTGTTGATGCCCAGACATGACATCAGCACCCGAAAGATCAACTATAATGCTGATAAAGGCCAAAGACGAAGACTAAGTTGCCGCTCTGCAAATCTAAACAATAGATACGTCTGACCTGTCAGTTCTGTTAGTAGCCAGGACCCTTGTGGAAGAAGGTCTAAGATGTGTCTCCACGTTTTCATCTGTCCCTGAAAACAAACACAAAAGAAGGAACCTATCTTTCCTCCAAGGCCACTTGACCTCTAGGTAGTACTGTAAGCAGGGCTGATGGCTAAGGTAAGTAACAGTAGCCCTTTATTGTGTGTAGGGACACTGCAAAAAGCAGGTAAAGACAATTTGCCGACCCGTGGAATGGAGAGACAGCCTTAGGGAGGTAAGCAGGGTCAGGACATAAGAGTACCCTATCGGCATGAAATAAGGCAAAAGGTAGGTCAAGTGAGAGGGCCTGAATGTCTCTTATTCTGCGGGCGGAAGTAAAGCTATCGATATGACCGTTTTGAGGAAAAAAGAAATAAAACCTTAATATGGACATTCTAGAGGCTTTTGAAGGCCGTTCATTACCACGCACCTGCCTCTCATGTCTAACCGATACTGACATATGAATGCAGGGCTATCCGTTCCAATCTAAAATGATGGACCCCTGAAGAGCCCTGTGACGAAACACGTCGGGAAAGAACGGAATGGACATGAACAGGGTGCATGGTTAGGGAGCAGATGAGGCTAGCCCTTGCCAGGGCGGGAGTCATTTCATGAGGGTCTTTTCATTTTTAATCTGCAGGGCGTGTGTATTGGTCTGAGCACCTGGGACAATTACCCGTGCGCTCTATGACAACAAGGCCTGACTGACTCCTGGACCCTTGGGTGAGATCAATCGTATTTTAAAGATTGGCATAGTCATCTGTACATAGTGCAATATGTACTGTGGTAAGGTTGACAATGAGTTTACCCATATGCCAGGGTTCCTGTACTGGCGAGCGGAAAATTGAAGCGCCTTATCTGTGGGTATGTGTCCATGTAGGTTGGTCTGACAAGTTTGTTTATTCGATTTTTTTTAGTGACTCACTAAGAAAATGTTTTTAAAGTTTGCTTAATTGTAACTGATCCCACCCCATTAAAAAAGTACTACACCACACTATAAGGACCTCCCACAGAGGGCCATAAGGAGGGTCTGTCAATGTAGTAAGTACTAGGTTGAGGTCCCCGTGAGCTGACCTAATAGGTTTAGCTGGTGCCGACCTAAAGCCTGCCTCAATAAAAATGGCAACCAAAGGTCCCCAGCCAGGGGGCAATTATAGAGTGCATTGACAGGCTGAACTTGGACCTTAAGCGTATTCACTGAGAGTCCCAACTTCACTCCCTTCTGAAAAAAAAAAACTAAAACCAAGTGGATAGGCACTTCCCCTTCTAGAGCAGCCCCTGATACTGACAGGAATGTTGTCCCGGTCTTATGATAAATTTTGGAAACCACGGGTTTTCCGGACTTAGGCCCCATTTGTGTCGCCCCAGGGTGTGGGGTACTCGGGTGCCAGGCGGCAAAGGGGGTTAACTGCGTCACGGGGAATGGCAGCCGCGCCTGACGCCGTGTCCTGGGGACTATTCTCTTGAAAAAGGGGTATTTACACGGGATTATTTACAGTTTGTAGTTGTCGTGAAGCCACCTGCAGTATGATGTCACCAGCGCCGCCACAGTCCTCCGGAGGTCGGTGGTATTGCGGTAGTGATGGTATAGTCCTCCGCAGGCAGGACTGAGACCTCTGGGGCAGCAATTCTGTGAAGGAAATGAGTTCATGCAAAGAAAGATGTAGCAGAGTCGAAAGTCACTTCACCGGGTACTTTACTGGAACTTAGCAAAGTCATTACAGTCCTCAGTGCAGTATGATGTTAAAATGACAAGTGGCTACGGGTGGCTGCAAGCGGAACTTTGGTAGATAGACGGAACCCCCTTTATGTGCCTTTCTTGTTCCTTTTCTTCCCTTGCTTCCCAGTAGCGGTGTGAAGCCTGATCTCATATAGAGTAAATCTGACCTCCTGCTGTCTTTCGTTACTTCCCTTGCTCCCGTCGGGTGAACCTTCTGTTGATCGCTGCAGTTGGGTGTTGCGGTGTCTGATTCCCCTCTAATTGGTGCTTAGGAATCAGGGCCGTATCTGTAGATACCCCCGTTCTACAGATTTTCTGCAGGCCGTGAAAGTTCCTACAGGTGTGGGCTCCAGTACCCGGTTTCTTTCCGTGAGTAAACTCCCTCCGAGCTTCTTACTCTCTTCTCTCTTCTGTCTGGGATCTGTACTTCTTTTTCCTGGGTCCCTCAGTCGAGGAGAACCTCCTTTGTGCCTCAGGCTCCCTGCCTGAACTTCTCTAACTCTCCAACCCGGAGGCAAAGACGGGCCTAAAGGCCTCCAGCCAAAAGGACCACGGTCAAAGACCTTGAGGCAAAGACCAAAGACCTCCTTTCTCCCCTGGGGGTGACTAAATAACCTCCCGGGTTCCCTCCCACTGCCTGTTCTAATGTGGGATGTGGGTTTAGGGTCCCGCCTACCATCATAAATCCACTTGCAGTGGGGATCTCTGCACTGCTTTTATGGGTGCAGTACCCCCTTTGTGGCACCTACATAGTGGGGCGCCACAAATTCACACACTGCTTTTTTTGCTGCATATTTTTAAGCACAAGCTCATCACAAACCAGGAGTATGGTGATTAAACATATAAGTGGAGCACTTGTTTCTATTAGACCTTTCCTCTGAGTGTGCCACTCCCGTTTTTTTTTGAGCTTGTGCGTAAAAATACGCAGCAAAAAAAGCAGTGTGTGAATGGGGTCTAAAGGAGGGTTTCTGAATATGCAGCAGAGAAGCCCCATCCTACTCCAAGTCACCGCTCCAATTCCAGGCAGTCAGATGTAACCTGTCTGCCTGAGGGTGAGGTCTGGAAGATCCGGAGGGACCCAGACATCTGAGACCGACAACTGTCAACATCAAGATTACACTTGCCGTGTTTCCTGTATATTGTGCCGAACTGTCAGGAATCAGAACTAGTGAGGGAAATGGAGACGTCAGTCTGAAGGCCCAGTCGAGCAGGAGCGCATCCACCGTAAACGGATGATCTCTGGACCCAGAAGCAAAACTGAATCACTCGCCAGTTGGACCTGGGTTGTGAACAACTAACTATGCTGGGGGCCCCCACATGGCTATGATCTGGCGAACACCGTATGATGCCAAACCCCCTGGCTCTGGTGTAGGTGTCCCCGGCTGAGGCAACTGCCTTAGAGATGGTTGTCATATGCAGAGTAGGCCATGGTAATATTGCCCCTCCCAATGTGGTCCTGAAGGCCCGCGACCTCCTGTCCCGCTGAGATGGACTGCTGACATGGAAACTAGGTATGACAGTTCTAGTGAGGCCACTGTCTTTTCCCCTCCTCAGTGCAGTGGAACATTTCCCCCCTTGGTGGCTTATTTAGGCGACTGACACCTGAATTGTGGACAGGACTGTGATGTGATGACCCTGGAGTGTCAGAAGAAAACCCCCTCTAACGCTTGTCTACCACTACCAATTCTCTCATGCTAGAGGAACTCTTCAGAACATTAATACAGAAATTAGCGCACATGCACTGTATCATATAGGCAGTCAAACTGAATTAAGCGCACACGCCCAGTAGCGTAGACATCATATGGGACATTGGCATTAATGCTGAAAGTAGCACACACACACTGCATCATGTAAGCTTTCATACTGAATTTAGCGCCCACGTACTGCACCACGTAGGCCTTCATGCTGAACTTCTGCACATACACACTACCTCATATGGGACATAGGCATCGATGCTGAAGCTTAGCACACACACACTGCACTGCATGGGACATAGGCATCACAGCTGTATCTAGCGCACACACACTAAATCAAATGGCGCGTAGGGATCAAATGTTTTTAGCGCACCCACACTGCATCTCCTGAGATGTAGACATCCATACTGAATTTCACGCATATGCACTGCACCATATAGGACCTAGGCATCAATGCTGAATTAAGTGCACACACTTCATCAAATGGGATGGAGGCACCATTGCTGCATTTAGTGCCTCTGAAATGCATTGTATGGGATGAAATCACCGATGCTGAATTTAGCCCACATGCACTACACCGCATAGGACATAGGCATCAATGCAGAAGTCAGTGCAACATAGGTCACAATGCCGCACCCTTTCCAAGCCTAAAGTTAGGGCTCAGTGCTGAATATTGCTCACGGTGTGAGAGCGCAGTTCAAGCTCACCTGCAATATGTCACCTGGTATGACAATTCCTTTGTGTCTGAACAAAGTTACAAAAACCTGGCACCCCGGAGGAAACAATAGAGACTATCCTCCAGAATCTTCAATAAAGGCTGCCATTTTGCAATTGACCTCATGCAACAATTCCCATCACAGGGGATCAACACCAGTTGCCTTGGATGGAGACTGACAGGGTAGGGTTAAGGAACCGCTACACGCCTCTAATGATCTCGGGAGCGTGCGGGCGTTAGAACATCGTTTAGAGTTCGTTGGTGAGATGTCACATGAATAGATATCGAGCACGACGCTCCAACAATCCAGTGAGCACCATTGCTCGCAACACCCTGCGAACGATACGTGTTCACTGCTGTGAACGGGAGAAGTCGCCAACGACAGCGCCATCGCAGCACCACACAGAATGATGCAGCCAGCAGGCTGATCGGGGATCGCCAGATCCGAGAACATGCCTTCAAATCCGTCGCAGCCGAATCTTGGAGTCACACGCAACAACGTAGCAACGACGTCGCCTGAACAACTCCAAACCCGTGACGCTTGAGCGACATTGCACCGTGCAATGGCACCCCTAGCTCTATACGATCACTTGACAAAAAGTCTATGACCATCGTCAAGTCTAATGATTTTCATCATTTGACTTAAGATAAATAGCCTAATTGTGGACAGAGCCCCACGTCTTGTCCTGTGCTATATTCATGTTGGGTATCCATGTTCCCTTCACAGGAGACTGCCCAGGAGCTGTCCGCACCTCTTACCTGAGGACCTCTTGTCGGCCGACGTCACAGAAGTGGAGGCCACAGATGGACACCTGTTCTGGCTCCCTCATCGCCTTCCCACATAATGGGCACTGAAACTTGTGCCTGAGCTTCTCCAGGAACTTGCAATCATAGCCCGGCCTCTGCCAGCAGCTACCAAAGAAAGGAGGAGCTTGTCAAGTCATATGTGTCCCCGTCACCGCTGCCATAACTAAGGCATGTAGAAAAGATAAGCCCCTCCAAGACCAGGGTGCAGGAGAGCAGCAAAGCCGAATGTGTGCTTTCCAGAGCGGCTCCTCCAGCTGGCTCTTGACTTCGTCCCACATATTAAACCGGTCCCCCGACAGGAATGAACAGACCGGGCCCAATCTCTCTCAGCCGCATCCTGGCCTAAACCCGAAGTTCCGGGTGTCACCTCACCGGAAGCGTGTCATCGCCCCTGATGCACGCCGGCTACCAATCAGCGGCACCGCCACGCGTGACGTAATGGGTCTGCCCCCGGAAGTCCGCCGCACACAGCACCTGGCCAACCATACTGGCTGACCGGGCACGTGCGCAGTCCCGGACATCCGGCAGATGCCACTCGCAACATGGCGCCGCCGGCTCAGAAGGCCCCAACGCACCCGCCAGAGCCTCCTCTCCGGGAGCTGCCAACCTGGTGTCTGGGACCCACGGAGCCCTATCTGGCCTACTCCGCGCCCACACCTCCAGAGAACAGCCGCACACTCTTCCATGAAGCCCTCAGGTAAGACCCCTTAGGGTCCCAATCTTCTAGAACGCCATTCCTGATGCTCCCCGTTCAAGGACAGGGAACCAACTGACATGAGGAGAGGAACCACCCTTTTAAAGCCTGATGGTTTCCTGTCCTTGGAGGGCGGATCCCTCTCTCGTTCTGGGTGCTGTCATGGACGACCGATAAAATTAAATACACCACATTGCTTGTGGTGCAGCTGAAGTTAACTGGGATCTTGTAGTCCTGATGTGAGCTGGAAATCTTTATCTTGTCCATTGTCATTATAAATGGACAGGTTTTGCACCTGTTCTGGTTGCAGGTAAAGGTTCCTGTTCCTGTTGGGGAGGACAGTGAGCTTCTGACAATGATGCTTTTTAGATTCGGGGTCTGCCTAAAAAAAATAATTATAAAAAAAAAAGTGTGGGGCTTTGCAGTATTTTTAAGTTTAACCTGATGAAAGCGGACATCTGTGAACTGCCACCCTCAGCTGCCTAATTTTACCTTGGCTGGCAAAAAAATGTGTGGGCTCCGCCCTATTTTTAATTACCAGCCAAGGTAAAACTATGCAGCTGAGGGCTGGTATTCTCAGCGGGGCGAGGGCCCTTTGCTTTAGGGCCCCCCAACGCTAAAAAAGTTTGAAATTTAGGCTGGTTTCACACTGGAGTTTTTTCCCTGATCAGGTTCGATCAGGTTTGTGTGTCAAAACCAGGAGTATCTCCAAAACCCAGAACAGGTGTCAATTATAGTTTTTCTCTGCAAGTTCCTCTCCTGGTTTTGGCACACAAACCTGATCGAACCTGATCAGGGAAAAACTGCAGTGTGAAACCAGCCTTAGGCTAGCTTCACCTCATGGCAAGATCCGATCCGGGGCTGTCCGATGTAAACCAGACAGCCCCGGACCGGATTTTGGCCCCATAGTATCCTATGAGGCCGGATGGCAGCTATCTGCCATCCGGTTTCCATCTCTCCGGAAGAATTCGGATTTTTCTCCCAACCACAAAAACGTTGCTTGCAACATTTTTGTGTCTGGGGAGAAAAATCCCCTCAAATTGGTGTCTCCCGGATCCTCCCAGATCCGGGCAATCCGGCGCTCCCTAACATGGGAGCCTATGCCGCCGGATTGCCCTGATCCGGGAGGATCCGGGAACCGGACACCTGCGGCTGCACGCAGCTGTTATATCAGGTCCGTGGCTAGCTCCCTGCAAGCCGCGGTTCTGAATCATTAGCAGCGGCAGCTGTGTCCGGCTGTACACCGGACCGGAGGGCATATTAGCCCTCCGGTTTTGTGTGCTGATCCGTCCAGGGCTGTCAGGTTCATCCCTGACAGCCCCTGATTGGATCTTGCCGTGGTGTGAAGCCAGCCTCAGAGTAATAGTAATTTATTACTCTAAATTTCAAACTGATATCATACCTACACTTGATTTCTACCATCTTGACCACCCAATGCTAAAGAATAGCAGCCCGCAGCTGAAAATGGCACATTTATAAGAAGCGCCATTTCCAGGCTCTTTACCAAGCTCTTCCAGCAGCTCTGGTGACGGGTGGCACGCTGGGTAATATAAAGGGTTAATACCAGCTTTGTTTTACCAGCTAGTATTAAGCCCTGAGATTCCTAATGTCAGGCCAAATTAGACCCGGCCATTGAGAATCTCCAATAAAGGGTTAAAAAAGACACAACACAGAGAAAAATTAATTTATTTGAAATAAAAACAGAGACACTTAGGGACTCCATTTTTACTCCCTCCCCATCCTTATACCATCCACGATCCTCATCTTCTCTGTCTTCTTCAACAGATGCAGCTCTGCTATATCAGAGAGCACGGGGAGGCAGAACACTTCCGCTCCCCTTACTGTCTGATCACTAAATGAGTGAGCAGAGACTGTGGCATGCTAAGTGGTGACGTCACCACTGACACTGTTTCCATAGTAACCAAACGAGCTGTTACTATAGCAATGGTGTTCTGGGATCTCCTCAGTTAGGTTCTTGCTTACTCAGGACATCACCACTTACCACGCCGCAGTCTCTGCTCACACATTCAGTGATCAGAGAGTACAGGGAGAGGAAGCATTCTGCCTCCCTGTGCTCTCTGATATAGCAGCATCCTCCTACCATGTAAAGCACGAAGGAACTAATGGAGCTACAGTTGTGGCCAAAAGTATTGACACCCCTGCAATTCTGTCAGATAATACTCAGTTTCTTCCTGAAAATGATTGCAATCACAAATTCTTTGGTATTGTTATCTTCATTTAATTTGACTCTGTGTTGTGTCTGTTTTAGCCCTTTATTGGAGATTCTTTATGGTCGGGTCTAGTTTGGCCTGACATTAAGAATCTCAGGGCTTAATATCAGCAGGTAAAACAAAGCTGGTATTAACACCTTATTACCCAGCATGCCACCCACCACCAGGGCCACTGGAAGAGCCTAGGGTAAAGCGCCTGGAAATGGCGCTTATTATACATGCACCATTTTCCGGGGTGGCTGTGGGCTGCTACTCTTAAGTGTGGGAGGCCCTAAAACAGTGGGCCCTCACCCTGCTTAGATAACCTAGCTTTACCTTGGCTGACAATTAAAAATAGGGTGTTTCCCACGCATTTTTTTGCCAGCCAAGGTAAAATTAGGCAGCTCATAGCTGTGCACTTTCATCGGGCTAGACTTAAAAATACTGCAAAGCCTCATTTGTTTATTATATTTATTTATAAAACACCCTATGACTGCAGGTTAGTTGCCTAAACTAATGTGTATGGCAACCAAGCAGAATCACCGTCCAGATTGAGGAAATCCAGTCTGACTACAACAGCTAATCACAGACGCTCTTACTGAGTGTGAGTGTCTGTGATTGGCTGACCGTGCAGATAATATGCAAGTAGCTTAATAGGTGTCCCTGGAAGTAGCAGCGGAAGTCTGGTAAGTTCGATCTAGCTATTCCTACCATCTATCCATCTCTCTATTCTATCTTGCCCATGCTACAAACTTGCAGAGTGCCGTCTGTGTGCAATTTTTTTTCTCACACCCATAGACTTTCATTGGCCTATCGCATGTGAAACTTGCATACAACCGTAGCATGCTGCGATTTGACTCGGATTTGACTTGCAATGCGAGTTCAGCGGAGGAAAAAAGTAACAATCTGACCTGACAGATTGTTTAAAGGCCCAGTTAGACGCTCAGATAATTGTGCACAGATTGTCCGCAGATCTCTGGTTGCAGTGAAATCATGGACACATTGTCCCATTTGTACACGGCCACAAAATGGAACAGTGTCCAAGATTTCACTGCAACCAGAGATCTGCGGACAATCTCTGCACAATTATCTGTGTGGGTAACTGGGCCTTTACATTGGTCTGAGTGCAATGCAAGTTTTTCTCACATTGAACTCATGTGGGTTTGACGCCAGTGTGCCAGCACCCTCCTTGGGTTTCCCCCCATATATATATTTATTTATACATATCCATAATAAGCTGATTATAATGGCCAGGCACTTAAAGCACAACTCCAGTGTTTGGTTTTTCTGCATTGGAGTGGCATTTTAAATCTAAGCTCCCTGCCTTCGGTATTATACTAACCCTCTTTCATTTTCATGATAACCAGCATATGTCAAGTTTAGAAACAGCCTAGTGGGGACATCTTCTAGGTTTTTGAAAGCTTTTTTATTTTTCCAGTTTTCACTTATGAAGTAGATTTGAAAGTTTACTATCACTTGCTCTACATTATTGTTGAATTAAAATTTAAATGGCGGTTACACTTTAAGGGTATGTGCACACTGGTAGTTTTACTGCAGGTTTAGCAGCAGAAACCGCCGGTCGGTTTCCATGAGTTTTATGTAAATTTATGTTAATCCAAAAGCGGCTTTTGGATTAACATTAAAACCTATGGAAACCGACAGCTGCTGTGCACACACCGGCGGTTTCCACATGATCATCTGTTGCTAAACCGCTGGGTTCCCAGCGGGTTAGCAACGAATGAGCATGTTCTATAAACCGGCCGGTTATGCAGCGGCTGCAAGCAGAATCATGTACTGCTTCCAGCCGCCGCAACACCGCCGGCGCTAACCCGCTGTGCACCCGCCCGTAGACCGCCGCACACCCGCGGCACATACCCGCCAGGATGCCGGTGGACGGCTCCAGAGCTTCCTGGCGGGTCCGCCCAGCCGCCGCGACACAAACCCGCCCACCAGTGTGCACATACCCTAAAGGCGAACTCCAGGCAGACAATGATTTTTTGTGTTGCTTCTGCCCTCCTGCATGATGAAACTGAGTTTCCAGGTTCCATTATTATGCTCTGTTACTTATACTGTGCACGAAACATATGTGGTGATAAATATTTTTTATCTCTCCATTATCTATCTCTCACGTCTTGTGCATTGATCAGGTCAGGAACCTACCAAATATGAGGGAGGGGGGGGATCATGACAGTGCTGAATCAACCAATGCAGTGCTATTCCTCTGCTCCTTGCCTGATACATGACAGTACACATTATGCACTATCATATGTTGTACAGCAGAGAATCACAGCGTGTATTTATATCTTCTTAGTGACATAATTGCTACTTGAAGGGAGAACACCGCTGTTCTTACTACATTACATAGAATGCATATCAGGGGATGTATTGTAGTGTGACCATGGGGTCGGTGGCCATGCCCCTTGTTCATACAAAAGTATGAGGGGACTGCTGGAATGAAGGATGGTCATGGAGCCCACGGATGCTACGCCCCCACTACGCCACCCTGCTCTCTGCAGCAGCAGCAGGACTGAATTTGTTCTGTGACCTATTGTCCCCTGAGGGAGGGGTGAGAGCTGAAGAGCAGACATGTTTTTATTGATCTATAAGTGATCTAAACATCCTATAACTGCAGTGGCCAGCTCAGATTCATCATGTAGGAGGGCAGGGACAGTACAAAGAAATTGCTTATCTCCCCCGATTTACACTTTAAAGGAATTCGGTCAGCTTATACATGATGGCCATGGGCAGCATGTATCAGCCACTGGCTGTAAGATTAGAGCCATGTATGTTTTACACTGAAATGCAGAATTTCAGAGAAAAAACCTACTTTTATTAGCTATTGGGGAACAAGTCTCACTGTGCACTAGTCGGTCAAGCGGGTCCTGGTGATTTCTCCCTCCCCACAGACAGGTGTCTGCTTATATGTGCACAGAGATAGAGACCTGTCAGCGGGGTGGGGAACAACTGCCAAAGACTCTCCTGTACGACTAAGTCCCCCGCAGTTACCAAACTATCTTTTTCTCTGAAATGCCACAGAGTTTCAAAGAGAAACATACCTCACTGTAATGATACAGCCAGTGGCTAATACAGTCTGGCCACGGTTTGGGCAGCATGTATCAGCTGACGGGTTCCCTTTAAGGCTTAGTCAGATATCAGTGATTTTTCCTGTAAACAAAAAAGGTCCAAATGTCATCAGTGTGTTTGATCACATTGTCATCACAGTTTGGTCAGTGAGTCATGTGTGTATGGCTCTGTGCGCAGACTTCAACGTGCGTCTCTCTCCGTGCAGACCTATGCGTGTTTGTTTCTCTGTGCAGACCGCTTCAGGAAGACCTCTGCTTATGTGTCTCTCCTCTTAGATCTCCACATGCGTGGCTCTATCCGCACAGACCTCCACTGTGTGGCTTTCCACAATAACCACTACATATGTGGCTCCACGTGCAGACCTCCTGGTGCCTTTCATTGCGCAGGCCATCACATGCGCCTCTCTATGGGAAAACTTTCACATGCGGCTCTCTGCGTGTCTTATGCTGTGCAGACCACCACGTGCACGGCTCTCCGGAAGACCTCCATGTACATGGCTCTCTGTGTTGCCCTCTGCATCTCTCTTCAACCAGACCACTGTATGTGTGGCTCGCCATGTTGATCATGTGCGTGCCTTTCCACACTGACCACTGTGTGCGTAGCTCTCTATGCAGACCACAGCTCTCTGGGAAGACCTTCACATACATGGCTCACTGTGTGTGTGGCTGTCCGTGCTTACCACTGTGTGTGTGTTGAGCTCATCACAGTATGTGTGGATTTCTGTGCAGACATCTGCATTCATTTCTCTCCGCGCTGACCATGTGTGTGGCTTTCTGCATGTGTGGCTCTCCACGTTGCCCTCTATGTACGTGGCCCTCAGTGTGTATGGCCCTCCGTGTGTCACTCTCTGTTTGTGGCCCTCAGTGTGTTTGTGGCTCTCCACGTTGCCCTCTATGTACGTGTGGCTCCGTGTGTGTGGCTCTCCATGTTGCCCTCTATGTACGTGGCCTCCGTGTGTGGCTCTCCACGTTGCCCTCTATGTACATGGCCCTCAGTGTTGTGGCTCTCCACGTTGCCCACTATGTATGGTGTTTTGTTTTTTTTTTTGTTCCTCAGTGTTGGCTGTACACGTTGCCTGTTGTAAGTTCTTCCATGTGTGTGTGGATCTCCATGTTGCCCTCTATGTACGTGGCCCTCCGTGTGTGGCTTCCACGTTGCCCTCTGTGGAAGTGTTGTGGCTGTCCACGTTGCCCTCTTTGTTTTTTTTAACCGTGTGGCTGTTGTGTGGCTCTACGTTCAACCATGAGTGTGTGTGGTATCTCCATGTTGCCCTCTATGTACGTGGCCCTCCGTGTGTGGCTTTACACGTTGCCTCTGTGAACGTGTGGCCCTCATAGTATGTTGTGTGTGTGTATGGCTCTCCACAGATCACCGCTTCCGACACATCCAGATATTTAGTCACAAACGTGAACCCTCCTAACCATCTAACCATGCCTCGGGTGCAGGCTACAGCCAGGTGTGTACCAGACCCTAGAGAAAATAACGCCACTATCTCCTCACCGAAGTCACGCTAGTTACAGTATATGATAGCGGTGACGTCATTAACCCGTTATTGTGTCGTCAAGTGCCGTAAAGCGAGGACGTCGGCTCTGTCGCCCCGGCGGTAATGTGACAGAGTGTAGTCCGGGCTTGAGGAGGAAGAGGAGGTGGTTGCTGTGGCTGATGGTGGAGAGGAGGAGCCGCTCAGCTGAAGCTGCTGCTAGTGCTCGTGACGCAGGAAAAACGCACCGCCGGCCAAAAAGAGAGACCCTGCGAGCCTGAAGAAGCCGGGGACACCGGAGCCACACACCGGCGGACAGCACAGCACCACCGGCCTCAACCGGAGCAAGACCGGCGCGGGAGCAACGGCGACAAGTTGTGATGTGTGTGGGAGCTGTGGGGGAGGATATAAAGGAAGAGGAGCCGCCGCCCGACAGACAACAGCCAGCGACGTTACAGCCACCGTGTGCACGTCACTGCGCGGACCGGGGCCGCCGCCTCACATGTGTATCCCTGCGCCGCGGGCTCTCCGGCCGGGGAGGAGGACGGCTCACTAACCGACGGTGAGTACAGGGGACGGGACGTGTGTGTGAGACAATGCCGGGACGGGACAGCGGCCTCTCCGCCTCCCTTCTTTATAACATGATGAAGTGTAAGGGGAAAATGGCTGACGTCTCCGCTCTCCCCCATCCTGTCTGGGCTGAGTGACTGGGGATGAGCGCTGCCCTCTTCCTCCTCCTCTTCCTCCTCCTCCAGGAGCCATTGCTGCTCCTCAGACCCCGGAGATTTTTGGTTGTCGCCGTTTAACCCCTTTGTGTCCGGAGGGAGGAGCAGCTGGCGGCGGCGGCCGGCATTTCCTCTCCCTCCCTCTGTGTCTCTCCCGCTCCCTCTCTCCTCCCCCTTCCCTCTTCTCTTCTGCTTTCTGCCAAACGCCATTACTGAGGTGGAGTGATTTGGAGGGGGCGGGTGGGGGAAATAAGCGACAGCCATGTAGGCCCTGCCCGCAATCCCTCATAAATGGCGGCCTACTCGGCCCTGGAGCCGCGGCTGGGAGTACACACAACGGACATGTAAGTAGTGAGAGCCGGGCCTGGTGTCACCTCTGCTGCGGGCACTGCCACCCTGTGCCCGGGGCTGGAGGGCACTGCCACCCTGTGCCCGGGGCTGGAGGGCACCTTTTGTGTGGATGGATTTCTGCCATTGGCTTCCATTATAAACTTTCAGTGTTTTGTTTCCAGGCCTTGCTATGCTCATAAATCAGCTGAGACACACAGTGCTGTCACTGAGCTCACTGACAGCTTCCCTGTTACCTCCGTCTGCAGACAGCAACACAGTGCAATACTAAAGCTATGGAAGGCAAAGGGTGCAACATGTGTAATGAAATTATCAGCAAATTTATTTTCACTTGCATTTAAAGGTAATCTGTCATTGCAGATTAGCCCCTTGATACCTGCTGGCTGGTAGTCCTCCATATTCATGAGCTCTGTATATCTCCACCACTGATTGACAGCTTTCTGCCTATGCACACAAAGCTGCCAGTGAGTGGGGTTATACAGGGCTCATCAGTGACAGCTGGTAGATCTGTAGCAGATAAATCATTGATTTAAAGCACCCCAGTAAGGCTACCTTCACATTACGATATAAATCGGACAGCATCGGCTCCCTTCTGATGCCTGGAATCTGGTGCCAAATAGGCACCCGATTCCGGCATAAAATCGGCGCCGGGCTGCAAAAAAAAAAAAAAAAAAAAAAATAAAGGTTATTCTCACCTCCCCCCGAGCCCCCGCCGTCTTCCGCCATCTTCTGCCATCTTCTTCTAGGCTCCCAGTGGCTCCCGCAGGCTGCCGGTGTCAGCAGAGGTGTACCTCTGCTGTACACAGGACCTGCGGTGATGTCACAGTCACGTGACCGCGGGTTCACCATGGTGAACCCGTGGTCACGTGACTGTGACATCACCGCAGATCCTGAACAGCAGAGGGAGCGCTCTGCTGACACCGGCAGCCTGCGGGAGCCACTGGGAGCCTAGAAGAAGATGGCAGAAGATGGCGGAAGACGGCGGGGGCTCGGGGGGAGGTGAGAATAACCTTTTTTTTTAACACTTGTGCTCCTAGTTAGGAGCAGTTTTACTGTACTGAGCATGCTCAGTACAGTAAAACGGGGTCCGAGGAGACATAGATGTTTCCTCGGACCCTTATCCATAGGGCCCCATGTTATAGGGATCGGGTCAGATCGGATGTGCACTAAATGCCATCCGATTTGGTCCGATCCGAATCTGTCAGATTTTATTTTCGGTGCTAAAATCGGAGCAGGCTCCGATTTTAGCACCGATAATAAAATCGGACAGAATCGGATCGGACCAAATCGGATGGCATTTAGTGCACATCCGATTCGGTCCGATCCCCATAGGGATACATGGGGTCCGAAAATCGGTCCGATGCTGTCCGATTTTTTTCGGACAGCATCGGAAATCCGAAAATCGTTATGTGAAAGCAGCCTAAGAGACACATCGCTGGAATCTGATCTGTGCCCCTACATTATGCTGCTCGCATGTGCTAGCAAAAACCTGGTGACTGATTCTTTTCATGTGTTTAAAAAGTCGTCACCAAAGTTGGCCAATACTGTTGATAAGGGGTTTGGTATGTGGGCCGCACAGAGAAAACATTTGAATTTAAAGGGCCACATTTTTTTGTAGGACTGACATTTTTAGTAATGCCATATATAATGTCCCCATCCTGATCCCCTTGTAGTAGTAATGGGCCCCTATTGTAGTAATGACCCCATCCTGTCTGCACAGTAATGTCTGAATTCTGATGCCCCTTCTTTTTGTATGGTTGAGACAAACGCACTCTTAACTGTCCTCCACGTTCCCTTGGCGTCATTATTCCTGCAGCACCATGGACGTCTTAACAATCGCGGCCTGTTCCAGTGGCTGCCACAGTCTGCGCTTGATATGCACTCCCATTGGCGCCACATTGTGACAAGTTCTGCAGGTCAGCTACAACGTAAGTGGCAGCAGCCGGGCAATCAGAAGCCAGTAGCTGACATCATGCCCCAACATCAGCTGCTGACATCTGATTGGCCGGTGGCTGCCATTGATGTAGTTGAGCCAGAGAGTACTCGTTTCTGTGCTGCATTGAGAGTACATAGGAAGCACAGATCGCGGTGGCTTCTGGAATGGGCCGTGATCGTCAAGGCGTTCACTGTGCTGCGGGCCGCATGTTTAGCTGGTGTTGTTTTTTTTGTTTTTTTCTTTTGAATGTTTTCCAGATTTCGAGAATTAAAGTAAAATTCTTGTAACCTCTGAACGCCTAGAATCTCAGGCTGACATTCACAGTGTGATTATATAGTCAATAGACCTGCTGTCGGTCTTGACATAACAGCCAGTCCTTGGACCATAAATGTGAGGCTGACATGAATCTGACGTACCAAGACCCCCACCACTGCAGTTAGGACTCATGGTTTGTGTCACTTGTAATAAAAGCTGCCAGCGTGTATGTTAAAGGGGCAGTGATGGAAGTCACCTGTGTAATTAAAGGGTGCTATATTTTATATTCCATAGACTTGCATTTTGTAAATATAACCATTATTGTGATGGTGCTGTAACATTTAAAACCCTGTTTACACATAGAGACCTCTCGTCAGATGTTTACTAAGTGATCGGTGATCATTCAGTGCTCGTAGGCCGCGATTTGTCAGCGTCTCTTGTGCTATTGACATAGGACAACCTGCTGGCGAGAAAAGTAAACTTTGGGGCATAATTTAGCCTATTCTTTGTTCCTTGGGTTACCGACTGCCTGTTTAGACTGCTCGGTTATGGGAAACAAGTTTTCCTACACTAATGGGGCCGTCACATGCGTCAATATCGCGTGCATGATCACTGCTACACGTGACGTTGCAGCGATATTGACTTGTGTGACCTGCTCAATCAACCAGAGATAAATCGCTGGTTGATGATCGCCAGGTTTTAGAATCTGTTCTAAAACCTGACGAAAGTCGCCCAGTGTACACGCAGCATCGCTGTGTGTGACACCGGGAGATGCGATCAGCCAGCTCCCAGCGCCTCTCAGGAAGCGCTGGGAGCTGGTATCCAGGGTAAACTGCAGGTAACTGGGCAGCGCGCGCTGCCTAGTTACCCACAGTTTACCCTGGATACCAGCCTGCAGACATCGTGGAAACGATATACAAATCATTTCCACGATGTCACTGGTAAAATGATCGCTGGTGAGTCTGCCTGTGTGACAGCTCACCAGCAATCATCCGTCAATGTCGTCAGCGATCAGATCACTGACGACATTGATGCGTGTGACGGCCCCATAAGAACACTCTTTTGTGATGATCATGCAAGGTAAAGGAGGCGAGCCGGCAGGGAAGGGGTTACCCGCATACCGGGACGGTGGCTTCGGTGGGGAATCGCGGCTCGTCGGGTCTCGGTTCCGTGCCCTGGGCACTCAATGGCTGATGGGGATAATGATTGGGCAATTAGACGTGACGCCACCTGTGGTGTCTGGTAAGCGGTTACCAGCGCTGCAGCTGGGCGCTGAGGTGATAGTGTGGTGCAGCAGAGGTAGTATAGCTCCCCACAGGTGGAGCTTTTCCTCAGTGCGGCAGGGTGGTTGAGGGGAGTTATAATTCCGGTCCTGCTGTAATCGCTGCAGACGGCGGCGAGGAATCGGGACACACACACACACCACACCCCTGTCTCTCTTTCAGTACCTTTTACTAGTGTCACTGAAGGTACGGTCCAAGAGGGTAACCAGGTGGCCGGTGCGGTTTGGGATGTCCACCTTAGAGACTTGTGAGGCCTCTGTCTGTGTATGCGATGATTTTGGTAGATCTGCCTGAATCTATATCTGCCACTCTCTTCTCCTCAGGATGCTCCTTCCACAGCTGCCGGTGAGGACCTTCTCTTGGGATCCCTATTCTCTCCTTGGGGTCCCTGGTCCTTAGCTAGTCATGTTTGGGCACTGTGCTTCCTGAGCTTTAGGGGGAACTAGATCCTCCTGGTTCCTCTGGGGTTTCTCTACCACAAGTGAATAATGGCAGGCATGGACTCCGGTGTCCAGGTGAACTATAAGGGTAACCACTATTTTTCCCTTCTTCCTGTGCTCTCACTAGCCTCCGTCCCTCTCTCTAGGGCGCTGCACAGCTGGGTCGGTCCTCTCTGGTTGTGGGCTTAATTCCCAGCAACCAGCTCCTCTAGGCTGTTCAGTCCTAGCTCACTGATTGACTTCACTGAACAACTCTTCTGAACTAACACCTTCCTCAGACCTGAACCTTTTATAGGGGATCTGGCTTAAGGGCAGCCAGTGGGGGCTCACCCTCCAGGCCTGGGGTGGGAAGTGTTGGGTGCTGTGTGTGCAAAGGTGTACATCTCTCCCTGCATCGGTGGGTGCCACATTAATGCCCCATTACTTTCTCTTTGCTGCTCCACTACTGTCCCCAACTTTTGACATTGACAACAGTTCACGCTTATACAGCGCTCCGCAAAGCACTATGTCTAGGTTTCTGTTACAATCTTAAGGAGAAAAAAAAAAGTATTAGCAGGAACCCGATGGAGACTCTGCAGACTGTTATCTCTTTCCACTCCCTCATATGCATGAGCAGGTCTAGCAGAGAAAGTCACTGGCAGACAACTCTGGCAATGGCTTAGGGTATGTGCTCACGGTCTGGAGGAGCTGCGTGTTGGACGCCTCCTCCGGACCTAAGTGATCCCACGGGTGGGCGCAGGGAGACTGGCAGCCGCCTTGTACTTGCCATGTGCGGCGGGTGCGGGGTGGCTTCTCCCTGCAGTCACCCGATGGGAGCCGCTTCTGACTCCGCAGCATGAAATGAACATGCTGTGGAGGAGCAAATGCTGGCAACCCGCACCGCAGCTGTCAAAACACTGCGGTCAGGTTAAGCATAGTGGACATGGGATTTCTAAATCCATCCACTATGCTGATGCTGTACTACGCAGCGTATACTGATCGTTGAGTATGCAGCCTCAGAGAACCTGCTGCTTGGTCTGGTGTGTTTTTATTGCTCTTGTTTTAGTCCAGCTGCCCCCTTGTATGTTAGTGTGGGTTTTTTTTTTTTTTTTTTTTTTACTTTTTATAAATTCACCATGTGGTTCCCCGAGGTATAGACCTTTTTAATTAGTGGTAATTTTTATGTTAAGACGACTTTTTCACAGGATAGCAGTGCAAAGCAGCTGAGGGACACAGAGAATCCTGTGAGTTGTGCCACCTTGGTGAAGGTCCTCAAAAAAGCCCATATCTCTGCAACTGTATGGATGTAAAGGATGAAAACAGAATTGAGAGAACAGCGTAGATGAAATAACAGGGGAACTTGGCCGTGTTTGAACTTTGGACCATCCCTTTAAAGAAAACCTGTCCAATAGGTCAAAGTAATTTTCTTTCTAAATCTCTATTTAATGCTATAAACACATCTATTTTTCAAATTTACATAAATTAAATATTCCTTATCGTTTAATGACACTAACTGCTTTGAGAACCCCAATGCATGTTGGGATATTCAAACGAAGTGTCATCTGATCAGAGGCTGCAGTCGCTAGCGCAGCCACTGCCCCCTCCCTGAAATGAAGCGTTTCACTGACACTAGTTTCATAGGCAGGGCTAGTCCACGCGCGATTTGCACAGTGACAGCTCGTTCTCTATTGTCATCTCAGATCAGCAGTAATGAGCTGGCTGGAGTGCAGGTTGACAGAATTACCCTATGTGTAGACACCAGTGCAGGTTTTGGAAATGATGTCGCTGGATTCTGCTTACTGAGTAGTCTAATGGGGACGTCACACGCGTCAAAATCGCGTGCAATCGTATGAGCGCTGTAATTTTAGCATATCGCTTGATCGCAGCCCAATTATCGCAACGGAGTTGTCAGACGGAAAGATTTTTTTTTTTCCAAGCGACTGTCCGATCAGGCGACGGGACGATCACAAGTGCGATCCAGCAACCGATTATTTCAGTCGTCTGTCTAGCGTCACACTACAACTTTCGCAACGATCTGTTGAGTCAATATGGGCGTAAACAATCAGAACCATGGAAAATAGACGTTCCATAGTTGTGTGGGTGACGCCTCCTCACGATATGGTAGGTGTTCGTTAATGCGTTGCTATTGGTTCTCCCTGCGCTCTTACCATAATATATATATTCCGCACTGTCACTCATTGCGCTGAACTAATTTGTTGCACCATGTCCCTTGTGCGATAGAAAAGTGTCTTTATTTGTGCGCATTTGTGCTCATTATTATGTCGGCCTGTGTGTATGTTGTAAAGAAGGCTGTAATGTGAAGTCACACACTATATGGCAGACTCCATATTAAATTCACAATATTGAGCACTGCACCAATAGGAACGCAGATGAAACCTCCAATCGGTTTTACGATGCGCGTACAGGCAAACCCCTCGCCACGCCTTTTAAAAGATTAGCTGTATCGCACGCAATCATGAAACCTGTCGCTACACAGGTGTCACACGCAATGATGTGCAAAAAACACTGGACGATCGTCGCTAGGTTTTTGGTCTGGTTCAAAAACCTGCTATCAGGTGACTGATCGCTGGTCGGATTGCGCTGTCACACACTACGCTGTGGATTGAGTGTCGTTTGTGTGATGAAAAATGTTGGTCGCAATAGCGATGTTGCACGCGATATTGACGTGTGTGACGTCCCCATAACACAGTCTGTTGCCAGCATGTTACTTCTGATCTGAGCTGACATGCGCTGTCAGTGTGTCCATTTCCCAGGAACTAAACTAGCCCCAGAAAAGTCACTGATGAAGCTTTTCATTGTGACTGCAGCCTCTGTCCCTTGATGATGCTTTGAGTATCTCGGCATGCACTGGCATTCTCAAAGCATGTTCAAAAAGGAAGTGAAATAAAATCTAATAAAGCAGTGATGGCGAACTCCAGGCCTCGAGTGCCACCAACAGTGCAGGTTTTCAGGATTTCCTCAGCATTGCACAGAGGTTGGAATCATCACCAGTGCAGGTGATTATATTATCACCTGTGCAATATAAGAAAATCCTGAAAACCTGCACTGTTGGTGGCACTCGAGGCCTGGAGTTCGCCATCACTGTAATAAAGCAATTTAGTAGCTGTGGAAACTTTAATTCAAGTATCTTAGAAAATAGTTTTAGATTATGGCATTAAATGGATAAAGATTTAGAAGGAAAACTACTGTACTTTGGACTTCTGACCATCCATTTAATCTACCTCAAAAACAAAAGGATTGGGAATTGAAATTTCAACTCTCTCATCCTTTTCTCCGCTGAGATCATTTGTCGGAGGTAGTTATTAGACCAGGGGTGGGGAACTCCAGTCCTCGAGGGCCGCAATCAGTGCAGGTTTTCACGATTTCCTTAGTATTGCACAGGGATTGGAATCATCACCAGTGCAAGTGATTATGTTATCACCTGTGCAAAACTAAAGGTCCTGTCACACGCGTCAATGTCGTCAGCGATCTGATCGCTGACGACATTGACGGCTGATCGCTGGTGAGCTGTCACACAGACAGACTCACCAGCGATCAATTGACCAGTGACATCATGGAAACGATTTAAATATCGTTTCCACGATGTCCTGCTCCCGCTGCCAGCCTGCTGGAAGCGGGAGCAGCCTGGTCTCCAAGGTACACTGCGGGTAACTAGGCAGCGCGCGCTGCCTAGATACCCGACGTGTACCTTAGTTACCAGCCTCCTCCGCTCACCGGGTGAGCGGAGGAGGCTGGTAACTAAGGTACACGTCGGGTATCTAGGCAGCGCGCGCTGCCTAGTTACCCGCAGTGTACCTTGGATACCAGCTCCCAGCGCTTGTGACAGGCGCTGGGAGCTGGAATATCGCTCGCTCCCGGTGTCACACGCAGCGATGCTGCGTGTCCACCGGGCGACAATCGCCAGGTTTTAGGACTGATTCTAAAACCTGGCGATCATCAACCAGCGATTTATCGCTGGTTGATGCAGTATGTCACACGCGTCAATATCGCTGCAACGTCACGTGCAGCCGATATCGTGCAGGCGATATTGACGCGTGTGACAGGCCCTTAAGGAAATCCTGAAAACATGCACTGATTGCGGCCCTCGAGGACTGGAGTTCCCCACCCCTGTATTAGACCCTCAGCCCCCCCCCCCCCTTCCTTCTTCTACTCACACACAAGTTAGATGGGCAGCTCTGCAGTATATGGTCAGAATGGGGAATTCCTGACCCACATGGTGCCTTTTATAAAGGAGTAGATTAAGCTTGTGGATGGCCATCTTTATTGATATTATATACAGTTTATAAACTCAGTTGTTTCAACTTACATTAACTATTTAGAAGTAAGCCACATGCAGTGTGTCTTTTCTGAGTGCAAATAAAGTAGAAAGTGACCCCCCCCCCCCATCCCCCCTCCTCACAGGTTAGGTGAAATTAGATATTTATGGTGGTCACTTTTCATGGGCCTTTAAATGTCTCAAATGAGAATTCCCCTTTTAAATTTGTGGCACCATGGCTTGGTTTGATCTCCTTAAGGCGGCCATCGCACGCATCAATTTTGTGAGTGATATTGTTAGCGATCACGTGCACGCGCGATCGCTAACAATATCGTTCACATCGCTGGTGAGCTGTCACACAGGCAGACTCACCAGCGATGTGGACCAGCGAGAACGCTGGTAACTATGGTACACATCGGGTTACTAGGCGCCGCGCGGCGCTTAGTAACCCGACGTTTACCATAGATACCATCTCCCAGCATAGGCTCTGCCGCTGGGAGATCGTTCATCGTGGTGTCACACACCACGATGATGCAGATTGATCAAGCGATTATCGCTTGATATGAGCTCCGGCTCACAAATCTGCGATCAAACAGTCAAGCGATTTTACATTTAAAAATCGCTTGATTACACGCAGCGACGCACAAACGATATCGCTTAAGCGATCAAAAAGCGTTCTAGAAATTGATGACGGCCTCCTAAGTGGCCCTTCGACAACAGGAGGTTCTGCTTGTAGCATTAAATAGTTGGATGCTCCCTCTGAAATCAAGTTCTGCCAGCTTTCTTTTAATGTATATGTGGCTTGTAGACAGAAGGCTGCTGAGCCCAGTGATTACCTCTACCATTCTGATAACCTCACAGCCATAGCCATTCAGCATAGTCCTTAGACCAATATGTTTATAGGGAGACTGTCAGCTGATTTATGCTGCAAAAACTATGGCCGTCATACAGTCTGACTGCACGATTGCAGCCAGTCATATTCTTTAAAATGCTTTGGCATTTTAGAAAAAAAACAAACATATTTTGACCATGTGATCAGCAGGGCTGTGGAGTTTTTCGGTGTCCATTTTGGTGGATTTTGTATAAAATGGACTGACTCCAGCTCCTAAAATATACAATAAATTGGGTATAGTAGTTCAATGCAGTATGTGCTGAAAATTATGTTCTATCTAAATAGCTTGATTATTATATCATAATAATGAGCAAAAGCTTGATGTTCACATTTTACTACAATACATTTATCGCTTAAACATGAGCCACGTATGAGGGAGGCGGAGACAGGAAAACTGAGGAGTTGGAGTTTTGGCTTGCAGACTCCACAGCCCTGCTGGCCAGGGGCCATAGACGAGTCTAGTCCAGCTCCGCTATTGGCTGGTTCTTCCCTGCACTACTCCAGGTGACTGATGGGTCTGTATCTGTACAAGTGAACAAGAAACCCATCAATCAATTGGAGCAGCATGGAGAAGAGCCGGCCGGGGCAGGACTAGTCTCACGATCGTCAAAGTAGATTTACTCTGAAACAGCATAATGTTTCAGAGAATAAAATAACAGGTTGCAGTCGTACTATTAGGCACTGATTCATGCTGCATGCTGTTTGGGCAGCATGAAGTGTGTTCGATGAAAAAATTAAAATATGTGATACAGGGTAGTATGCGTTTTTTCACTGGACGCCTCATTTTGTAATAGTGTAGTCTAACATGAACATGAAAAATAGTGTTGCATGCTATTCTTATTCTTCTGCAATATAGATGAGAATATAGATGTAAATCCAAAGGGATATACCGAGATAAAGAATTATTCAATTCTAAGTGTGACAGATCCTTTGCATGGGCGAAATGTTATTTGTTCTCATACTTTAAACCATTTTCTTTCCCCTTCTCCCCCAAATGTTGAAATATCGTAGTTCTACTATCGTCATTCCCTGTCAGTCAGTGATTGTTTTTCAGCAGTTGGAGAGCCACAGATTCATGAGATGGGTTTTTCACTGTGGCTTTAAAGAAATATTCATTTTAGGTTTATAACCATCTTGATTTACAAGTTTATTAAAAGGCTGTTGTACACAGAGAATGGGTGCTCTTGTATACATGGTGGGTGAACTGAAGTCTCATTGGGAATTGTAGAACTTGTATATATTGAAGGGGTATTCTGGTAGGAAGAAATTATCACATATCCATAGCTTTTTAACTTTTGTAGATTGGTTGGTGACAGACTACTGGGAAACTCCATCTATTCACATGTAAAGTTCCATGGAATAAATGGTGCTGTTATAATTATCCCCAGAATGGTGATTACATTGGATTGGCAGTACGTTTACTTCATGCCTGTTCCATTTCTTTAGGACATTGCAGTCTCAAAGGGAATGAATGGAGTGGCAGATAAACATACACACTGTCTGTCGCTCCATTGTAATGGGAATAATAGTACCCCATTCTGGTGATTGGTGGGTATTTTACCTGTCGGAGCTCCAACCAATCTAAAAGTGATT
Source organism: Allobates femoralis (assembly GCA_033576535.1). Lineage (NCBI taxonomy): Eukaryota > Metazoa > Chordata > Amphibia > Anura > Aromobatidae > Allobates > Allobates femoralis. The sequence goes on from JARQOC010000002.1 coordinate 172,604,545, forward strand.
TTCTAACGGAATATCCATTTAGGAACTAAAAATGGATGATAAAGCAGTTTCATGCCTTTCTACTATCGGCATGTGGTAGTGATTATAGGGACATACGATGAAGAATTTACACACTTATGCAATGGTCATGGGACCGGGGTACTCGGACTCTTCTAAATTTGTCAGTTTGGGGGATGTCATGGTGGCGTTCTCTGGAGGTTGTGGCTGCGACCAGTCGTGGAAAAACGAGGGTTTAAAGGGAGAAAGTTTGTTGTGATGCCATCTGAGGCTTCTGGTCGGGGATGACCAGCACTGCGTATAGTAGTCCACAAGGGAGAGATTGGTCAAGCAGCTAGATGGAGCACTCCCCTCAGATAAAGCGGGCCCCTGGGGTGTAGTGGTGATGAAGTTATGATGATAGTGGTTGTAGTAGCTGAAGCTGCTGGGCTGCAGGGAGGTGCAGGAAGGACTAAATAACACATGGGGTTCTGCAGTTCTTACCCTTTTACTTGACTTTCTAGCAGACACAATCCAGCCAGGATACTGTATTCACAAGCATTGCAGCCTGGCCAGCTCATAGGTAATCAAAGTCCACTTTGCTGTCACACACAGAATATGGCCTTCCTTGCTTCCCTTTTCTACCTGAGACTGCTACCCCTTGTCCTCCTAGTGTCCTGTGGTTGCCAGTCCAAGTAGGCAGGCGACTGCTTGGCTAGTCCTCTTAGCCCTATCTAGTTCCTTAACCTTGGGAGAGTGCACAATGGTAGTCACTGTACATGCAGCCCAGTGACCTCCATTTTCTCAGATGGTCCTGAAGATATCTAGACCGAATTGAGGCTGGTACCCCTGCTGCAGCTAGTTCCTCTGCCCGGTCCGGTCTTAATCCATAACTGAATCCTCACATTGCTCGCACAGTCGGTAATGGCGGTCACGTGGTCATGAGTATGCAACATGCATACTCCTGGCCACATTCCCACTAGATAGACGTGGCATCAATTAATGCATGTGTATTCAGTGAGGTCTCATCCATCTAGTCAGAATGTGGCCAGGATAATACATATCACATGTTCGCAACCACGTGACTGCCGTTCCTGGCTCTGCCTTGGCAAATCCTCACATAGCACAGTGCTTGCTTTGAGGATCTGTCATTAAAAACTCGAGAATTTAGACCAGACAACCAAGGCTGTGGAGTCAGTAAGCCAAACCACCAACTTCAACTTCTCAATTTCCCAGACTCTGACTCTACGACTACGACTCCTTCATACATGGCTCATGTTTAACCCCTTCAAGACCCTGGAATTGTTTTGTTTTTCATTTTCGTTTTTTGCTCCCCTGTTTCCAAGAGCCCAAACTTTATTTTCCGTCAATATAGACCTATGACGGCCTGCTTTTTGTGGGACAAATTCTACTTTCAGATGCAATCATTTATTTTACCATATAGTGTACAGTGAAATAGCAAAAAAAAAGTCAATTACACATTGTGTTTTTTTTTTTTCTAGTCGCCATGTTCACTATGATAAAACCAAACGTGACAGTGTGATGCCTTGGATCGGTACGAGTTCGTAGATACCAAACGTGTATACCGTTACTGGTATCTAAGTGGCGAAAAAAAGATTCAGAAGATTGAGGGAAAACAATCACACTTTGTGAGCCATTTTACGCAACCTGTTGTCTTCTCATTTTTCGGGATCTGGGGCTGTGTGATGGCTTATTTTTTTGTGTCTTGAGCTGACGTTTCTAATGATATCATTTTTGGGCGGATACATTGTTTTGATCGCCCGTGATTGCATTTTATAGCAATGTTGCGGCAACTAAAGAAACGTAATTTTGGAGTTTGTACTAGGGCTGGGTGATTAATCGAATTAATACACCCCCTGCTGTGGCTCACGATTTTGGTTTTGAACCAAAATCGTCTAATTCAATTTAAAATGGTGACGCCCCTGTCCCCCCTTCCCCATGGGGGTATACAGGGGGCCTCCCCCTTGCTGCCTTAAACCTGTAAAGGAAGAGATCATTATACTTATCCCCGACGCCGAAGCCATCGCGCTCCTCCGGCTTCTTGCGGCTTCCTCCTCTGGCGCACAGACAATGACGTCATTGCCTGCGCCCACCGGAGGAGGAAGCCGGAGGAGCGCGATGGCGGCGGCGTCGGGGATAAGTATAATGATCTCTTACTTTACAAGTTTAAGGCAGCAAGGGGGGGCCCCTGTATACCCATGGGGGGGCTGCTGCTGTATACACCACTGGGGGCTGCTGCTGTATACACCACTGGGGTGCTGCTGCTGTATACACCACTGCTGGGGTCCACCCTCGGCTTAAACACGAGTCAATAGGTTTTCCCAGGTTTTGGGGGCAAAAGTAGGGGGGTCGGCTTATACACGAGTATATACGGTACCTCTTAGTTTTTTCTCTTTTTATTCATCAAAGAAAAGCAAAAAAAAATTGATTTAAATCGAAAATCGTCCATAGGTTTAAATAAAATCGAGATTTTGATTTTTTCCAAAATCGCCAAGCCCTAGTTTGTACCCTTTTTTTTCCATCACGCAGTTTATGGCTCTGATTGATTTTATATGTTGAATTGATCAGGTGTTTCTGAACGCGGTGATACCAAATGTGTATTATTATTATTATTATTTTTTTTTTTTCCATAATACTTTCATTGTGACTGGGGGGAAAAGGGGGGGGGGGTGATTTGAACTTTGTTTAATTTTTTTTTTTTTTTACACAGGTTTATAAAAACTTTATTTATTGATTCTTACTTTTACACTGCCCCATAGAGAGGCACCCTTCTCCACAGTCCGATCCCTTCTGACAGATACCGATGAGCTGCAGCACATCGGTATCTGCCAGAATTGCGGACGGTGAGTGGTTGGCAGCGCTTGCCACCCACTTACCGGAAGTGCTCTGTGACAGCTTCCGGGGTCAAGCCAGGAAACGGGTTGTCATGTGAGCGCCGGAGATCCCGCAATATTATCGCGGGATCGCCGGTGTAGGCGGGGAACAGCGCATTACCCGCTGCGTGATTGACAGTGGGTTCCAAAGGGTTAACAGCACCGATTGAATCCCGGATCCGATCGGTGCTGTTAGACCGACATCTCAGCTGATGAGATCAGCTGAGATGTCAGGCAAATGGTGTGAGCTCTGTGCCGGAGCTCGCATCAAACCCCGGTAACCGACACATGACCTTGTACAACGTCATGGGTCGGGAAGGGGTTAAGTGATACATTTATTGTGGTGCAATGGTAACATCAGGCTTTTTATCACTATTATGATACAATAATCAAGATATTTAGATAGAACATAAAAATAATTCATAGTATTCAGCACATTCTGCATTGAACTACTGGACCCAATTTATTATATATTTTAAGAGTCTGAGTTAGTCCATTTTATACCGACTCCACCAAAATGGGCTCTGACTCCACAGCCCTGCAGGCACCCCTTTTATGTCTTAAAGTAACATGTCATGTTTACAATGGTACATGATCAGAAAGCCAGTTTAAATAGAGCAGGTGGAACTGATTGGATTGATATACAGTATTTTTCGTGTTATAAGACACACCCCAAATTTGGCGAAGAAAAAGAGATCTGAAAGCTGGATCCGACAAAATAATCAGACCGGATACATGGTACTGAAGAGCAGCGGCTTTTAAAAGCAATCGCGCTCATTCAGCACCATGGACAGAGCTCCACGGCTGAAATTTCAGCATCATGGCCAGCTTCCCTGCTCTCACGGTGCTGAAATTTCAGCACTGGACAGCGGCAGAAACAAAGCCTGCAAAAAGCAGGACCGGACACAGCCCGACAGCCGAAAATCGTGTTGTGAAGCCGGCCTAAATTGAGTCAAGAAGTGTATAATTTATTCTCTGTATAACTACAGTTACTTTGTGATTGCCTCAGAGGTTTGTTTAAGAATATTAAAAAGCAAATTAAAATATTAAAAAGCATCATTAAAACCAAAAAACCTCAACAGAGAGGTATGTCAAGGATAAAGTTGTGGAGAAGAGTAAAGCAGGGTTAGATAGTCCAAGCTCTGAACATTTCAGAGATCTGTTCAATCTATCATTCCTAAAATGAAAGGAGTATGACATAACTGCAAACCTACCAAGACATGGCCGTTCATCTAAATTAACATCCTAAGCAAGGATGCAGCACTGGAAAGAAATGGGTGCACAATAGTGTTTATCTGTCAGGCAGGGATAATGAAAATAAGTTAATCAACTCACCTGTTGGGGTTGTAAGACATCACAACCACCTAAATTACTTGTGACAGCTAAAGATGTCAAGCTTTTTCATCTGTTTGCAGCAGTCCTCCCACGTGTTGTCGTCCAGGATTATGTATGAGGGAAAGGAGATTTGAGACTGCGCTTCGGCAACAAGTGATCCAATTGAATCAGCAGTTTTAGAATTCAAACAGTCATTTTATTTCTGCTCGTATTGGGGCATAACCCCTTCTTCAGGATAATGACAAGATGTTCCCAGATGAGACATTTTTGAAAGCAAGTCATAAGTCATGTTTGCAAAAATCCATGTAGATAACAATACTAACATGTAAAAGAGAGTCCTCTGGTGAGAGGAGTCCAAAGTAGAACTTTTTGGGCAAAATGCTATGTATGACCGAAAACTGATACTACACATCACCTTGAAAACACCATCCCCTCTGTTTAACATGATGGAGTCAGCATCATGCTGGGGAGTGATTTCTTTCAGCATGGACAGGGAGGATGAATGGAGCTACACAGGCAAACCTGGAGGAAAACCTGTTAAAGGCTGCAAAAGACTTGAGATTGAGACTGAGTCATAGGTTGGTTCAAATCAATGTATATTCATGGTTTTGGTTTAGTCACAGTCCAGACTTAAAGGGAACCTGTCACCCCAAATCACCTTCCTAACATATTAATATCTGTCCCTGCAGCCTTACAATAGTTTCTAACACATCCCTGTCTGACCTTTTTTTTTTTTTTTTACTAGTCTACGAGTACAATAAAGTAGTTAGCAAGCGTTTTGCGCTGATCACAGCAGTTGCGGTGAAAAAACCAACTGCCGCGATTACCGCATAACGGCTTCACTTGCGGTTCACTTGCGGAAAGCCCCATGCAATGTCTATACGTGGTTTTTTTTTTTTTTCGCGGCCGCACCAGCCGCAAGTGCCGAAACCACACTTGCCGCACACTTACCGCAAGCCCCATAGACATTGTATGGGGCTTGCCGCAAGTGTGCTGCGATCGCGGCCGTTATGCGGTAATCATGGCAGTTGCGTTTTTTTTTCGCCGCGATCAGCGTAAAATGTTGCCTTAGGCAGGTTCCACACTGCAGTTTTTTTCTGTTCAGAGTTCATCAGATTTTATGTGCCAAAACCAGGAGTATACTTTCTCTCTGCAAGTTCCTTTACTATTTTTGCCACACAAACCTGATGAATCCTGATTAGGAAAAAACTGCAGTGTGAAACCAGCCTTAGATAAAACATAGTAATAGTATTCAGCACATGCTGCATGGAACTACTGTACCCAGTGTATTATATATTTTAAGAGCATGAATCTGTCCATTTTATACCAGCTCGAACTCCACCAAAATGGACATTGACCCAACAGGTTGATAAATCACATAAAATCTCAGTAACATTTAAGTTAGTGTTATAATCTGAAAAAAAGTTGAAAAGGTCATTGTATGAATTCTTTTTCAGGGTATTATGATTCCGCTCAGCTAACGTGCATGTCAAGTTCCCTTAACCTTTTATCATGTGTTTTTTTTTTTTTTTTTCCCCCTCTCTCTCAAAATGGACAGATGGTCCACAAAAAGCTGGTCAAATCTGGGGACCAAGCATTCAGTTAGGCTACGTTCAGATGCGGCATAATAGCCGCGTGTTTCTGCTTTTACTCGGCGCTTTTGAGCGCTCGCGTAAAAGCAGTGTCAAACAAAGCTGGATACGCCTAACCAGCCATGGCTTTTGCTGAAAGGCGTGCAGATGCTGCGTTTAGCCGCGTATTTTTGCACGCGCTTTCACTTTAACAGTGCACAAATAATTGACATGCCAATTCTTTGCGCTCTTCCTATAGGCTACATGTTGACATGGCCTCGGGAAAAGCATGGCGTCTGCATGCAGTGGGTTTTTTTTTTTTGCGCATAAACACGTGCAAAAAAGCACCACTGCACGATACGTGGCCAAATACGCCACATCTGAACATAGCCATAAGATGGGTCTGTGTAGTTTTAAACAGGCGACACACTGGAGCCATCCATGTTGCATTTTTGTGTGCTGTGTATTTAAATTAGTGAATAAGGTCATAGAGATCATTTGGAGTCCTTTTTGTAAGAATTTTTTGCCAATGTACTTTATGGCGGGTTTACACGTCGCGATATCGTAGTACAATTTCAATCAAAAGTCACGTGGTTCAATCGTCTGAGGCGAAATCGTTCCTGCGTTGTATGGTGTGAACGTCCAATACGATGCAGGAACTATGTCAATGCGATATCGGGGATTGAATGAGCGTGCTATTCAATGCCCCGATATTGCATAGCGATTGAAGCGGATCGTGCTGTGTAAACGCCCAATTACGATGCGATTTCATACGTCACCCATTCACTCCCATGTTAACTATGTGATCCTGGGTTGGGAGGCGGAGACATCGCACGGACGTTGTATTCCGATATCGCAGCGTGTAAACATTCAATGCGATGCGGGAGGAACGTGCACTAATTGCGCGCTCCCGCGCCATTGAGTTGCGATATCGAAACGATATTGCAGCGTGTAAACCCACCATTACCATTCTTCTTGTTTACATTGGGAGGATTTTTTCATTATAAATGAGATGTGTTGGAGCTGTGCATGACCAAGGAGGACCATGGTGTGAGACTTGGTGAAAGTCGAGTCAGGTAGGAATATAGTTATTAGTCATAGAAAACTCCCTCAACACAGCTCTTGCAGCCATGCTCAGGCTCAATACAGGCATGCTATGTTGTTTCTAGGGTTTTGGTGCTAATTAAGAAAACGGGCCTTTGGTCAACTTAGAAGTCGTTCACCACATTTGACCTTTTTATCTAAACTATTAATATGGGCATACAGGTTATAGATTGCTTAAAAAAGTTATACTTGTCTGACTCCTATCCGATGCTTTGTTGTGGAGAAATCCTGTTTCTCACTTCATATAAATGAGTAGTGGTGGGCAAACCCAAGCTGTAAAGTTCAGGGTCGATACTGTACACCGTGTTTGGGCACAGACCCAACACAGACTTTTCTGAGAAGTCAGGTTCGACTGGGAGGCCTATAGAAATAAGCAAAACATTGATTAAACATCAGCAGCATACTTATCGAGGACCACACGTCTCTACTTCTGGGCCGCTCATTAACTTTCTGATTATTCATTCCACTGGCTCCAACAGCCAATCGCAGACGCCAACTCTTTGTGACAGCATCTGCGATTGGCTGTTACGCCCTTCGTTCTGGCCATCTGTGATTGGTTGCCAGTGGCAATTGAACCTGCCCTCCATAGGATTGTAAAAATAAATAATAATTGACTCAGGGCTTCGCCATGTTTTTGATTCTTGTCGCAGACAATTTGGACAGCTAATTGCCACCCCCAGCTGCCTGGCTATACCTTGGCTGGCAATCAAATACAAGGGAGCCCATGTATTTTTTTTTTTTTCTTAAATAAATAATGAAAGTGTAGGCTTCACACTATTTTTAATACTCTCTTGGCACTCTATATTTTTAAATTTTGTGACATTCCACATACTTATTTAAGCTGAGTGAACAAAAATGGAGCAACAGAGGGCAGGTTCCACATGTATACCTGTCTGGGTAAAAATACAAATAGTAAATAAAAAAAAATCTATCATGCTACCTTAAAAACAGTAGATCAATATAGAGAAGTATATACTGTCATTGGAGTGGGTATAGGATGAGTGATATTATTAAAAGCTGTACACCAGATATTTCTGTATGGTGCACTAAATATATTATTTATATAGCGCCTTTAGATTCCATGGCGCTTTACATGTGCAAGGGCAGATGAGGACAAGAACCTTAAATGACGACCATCAAATCGTACAGGTACGGTAGGGCAGAGGACTCTGTCCATGAGGGCTCAGTCTACAAGGGACGGGTGGGGAGACAGTAGGAGGGGGAGAGCCAAGCGTGAAACTGTGGTGGATCAGGTCTCGGTGTAGATTGTAGGCTTGACGGAAGAGGTGGGTGTTCAGGTTTCTCTTGAAGGCTCCCAGGATAGGCGAGTGTCTGATGTGTTGGGAGAGAGAGGAGTTCCAGAGTATGGTGGATGCACGGGAGAAATTTTGTATGCGGTTGTGTGAGGGGAGTAGAGAAGGAGCTCTTGGGAGGAGCACAGGTTGCATGAAGGTAGGTATCTGGAGACCATGTCAGAGAAGTAAGGAGGGGACAGGATGTGGATGGCTTAGTATGTCATGGTTGGGGTTTTGAACCGGGATCTCTGGGAAGTGGGGAGCCAGTTAAAGAGGACCTGCTGCATTCCGGGAAGGGGTCCCCCATGGCTTTAGCCCCTCTGTGCGCTGAGATATACACTTTGAATCTTACATTTAGTGAGTCCAGAGGGCCATCTTATGGATTCAGCGCTGGCACGGAGGGGTTTCCCTGCCTTCCGCCGCTCTGCGCTGTTTCCTGCTGCTCTGTTCGTCATTCTTATTGTGTCTGCCCCCCTCCTCGCCTGCACCTGCATCTAACCTTCCGTTCTCACGCAGGCGCATAGCAGCCGCTGACTCCTGTCCTCGCTGTGCGCCTGCGTGATAACAGAAGCTTAGACGTCGGCGCAGGCGAGGAGGGGGGTGGACACAATGAGGAGGAACAGAGCAGCAGGAGGCGGCGCAGAGCGGCTGTAGGCAGGGAAAAACCTCAGTGCCAGTGCTGACTCCATCAGAAGGAATGCCCTCTGATCTCACTAAATGTAATATTTAGAAAGTGTATATCTCAGCGCACATGGGGGACCCCTTCCCTTAATGCAGCAGGCATGCTGCATTCAGTGGTGCATTTAGATTGCCATGCACCAGGGAGGTGACAGGTCCTTTTTAACAGCTTAGCAGAAGGGGTGGATGAGTCAGGCAGCGGAATTGAGGATAGACTGGAGAGCTACGAGGAAGGTAGCGGGGAGGCCAGTGAGCAGGAGGTTGCATTAGTAGAGGCGGGAGATGAGTGCATCGACTAGTGTTTTAGCAGTGTCGTGGTAATGGAAGGAGCAGATTTGAAAAATGTGCTGGAGACGGCAGGCGGTGCCGAGGGCTTGGATGTGGGGCTTGAAGGAGAGGGAGGAGTCGAGGATTACCCGAGGTACTTAGAATGGGGGAGAGGCAAGAGTGAGCAGTTGTGACAGTGATGGGTAGGGGGGTGGGGAGTGACTCGAGGGAAAGACTATGAACTCTGTTTTGTCCATGTTCAATTTTAGGAAGCGAGCAGAGAAGGAGGATGAGTTGGCGGCCAGGCATTACGTAATTTTGGATAGTAGGGAGGTGATGTCAGGGCCGGACCGATAGATCTGGGTGTCGTCGGCATAGAGGAGGTATTGAAGGCCGTCGAACTCAATGAGTTGGCCTAGTCTGAGGGTGTAAATGGAGAAGAGTAGTGGTACCAAGACGGAGCCTTGGGGAATACCAACGGATAGGGGGTAGAATAAAGAGGAGATGTGGGAGTGGGTGACTCTGAAAGTCTGGTCCGTTAGGTAAGACGGAGATCCAGGAGAGGGCTAGCTCAGTGATGCCAAGAGATTCTAGAATTTGAAGTAGGAGGGAATGGTTGACTATGTCAAAGGCGGCAGATAGGTCGAGGAGGAGGATGGAGTAGTGTCGCTTGCTCTCGGCGGTCAGCAGTTTGTTGGTAACTTTGTTTAGGGCTGTTTTGGTGCAGTGGTGGGATCGGAAACCGGATTGTAGGTGGTCAAAGAGGGAGCAGGAGGAGAGGTGGGAGGATAGTTCGGAATAGACGTGTTGTTCGACTAATTTTAAGGCGAAGGGGAGAAGAGATATGGGGCAATTTTTTTTAGGATAGGTGTGATCAGGGCGTGCTTGAAGGATTATTATTTATTTATATAGCGCAATTCGTTCCATGGTGCTTTACATGTGTAAGGGCAGACGAGGACAAGAACCAAAAATTGACGATAATCAAATCGTGCAGGTACAGCAGGGCAGGGGATGGAAGGATGAGGGGAAAGACACTGGTAGTGAGTAATATGTTGAATAGATTGGTTAGGGCACGGGGTGAGGTTAGGGATGAGGTGGGAGTCAAGTGGGTCATGGGCACAGGTGGTGAGATGTGATTGTGACAGAAGGGAGGAGAGATGATCTGTCACAGTGGAGAAGCTTACTTTGGAAGAAGAGGCTTGGGTGGTAGAGGGGGAGGGCAGAGGGGTCAGGGGATCGAAGCTTTCTCTGATTTTGTCGAGCTTCTGTTTGAAAAAGGTGGGGAGTTCGTCGGCAGAGATGAGAGGGGGAGGTGAGCCAGGGTTATTTGTGTGCGTGGGTTTTGTTGTATGAGAGGTGAACAGCCTGGTCGAGGGCAGTGGTGTTATAGAGGTTGGCCGCAGCATTAGCGTCTGTGAGAGGAGGGACTCGAGATTGAGTGGAAGTCAATGAGTTTAAGGTTTCTGGAACGTGGTAGGAGGGTAGAGGGAGGAGAAGGTCAGTAGGTTATGGTCAGATAGGGGGAGGGGTGAGTATGAGAGGTCAGTGAAAGAACAGAGGCGGGTGAAGACAAGGTCTAGCATGTGGCCATCGTTGTGGGTGGCTGAGGAGGAACATTGGGAAAGGCCGAAGGAGGTTAGTGATAGGAGTCTAGAGGCAGCGGTGTGGGGGTGTCAATGGGGATGTTGAAATCCTCCATGATGTTGGTGGGGATGTCGGAGGAGAGAAAGTGGAGAAGCCAGGTGGTGAAAAGGTCGAGAAAGATGGAGGTGGATCTTGGGGAGCGGTACACGACAGCCAGCTGCAGGTTGCAGGGGGAGAAAGATGTGGATAGAGTGCTCCTCGAATGAGGGGAGGGAGGCAGACGGCGTTGGTGTAATTAGGGTGAAGGAGCAGCTGTTGGACAGGAGTAGGTAGACACCTCCTCCATGGTTGCTGCTAGGGTGGGGTGTGTGGGAAAGAGTGAGTCCGCCATAGGAGAGTGCAGCAGGGGAGGCGGTGTCAGAGGGGGTGAGCCATGTTTCATTGATGCCAAGAAAAGCGAGTTTGTTGGAAATGAAGAGATCATGAATGAATGAGAGTTTGTTGCATACCGAGCAAGCGTTCCAGAGTGCATCAGGGAGAGAGGCTGGGTAAATGGGTGTAAGGTTATGGGGGTTGCGGGTGTTTGTAGTGGGGAGTGGGTACGGGGTAGAAGTGACTGTGGGGATGTGGTGGGGGGGACCAGGATTGGGGGAAATGTTGCCAGCAAGTAGGAGGAGCAGGGAGAGGGTTAGAAGGAGGGAGAAAGAGTTTACGTGGGAAGCGTGCATGTGTGGAAACAAAGGATTGAGTGTGAAGGAAAAGTTCAGAGGAGTGGGTGAGATGGCTAGTAAGGATGGAGGGAGAGAATACTATTTTTTGTTACTGGGTGGAGGGATGGGAGGAGATAGGAAGTGGAGTAGGATAGGAGTGAGCATGAAGAGAAGGGGAAACATTGTATACAGGTGAGATGTGGGGGGTCAGGAGCTGTCGGGGATCAGATGTAGCAGGAAGGCGAGCAGACGTGGTGGAGTAGCGTCAAGACAAGACTAAGTGCATAGCTCCAAGTCGGGACAATGCCCAGCATATGGGGATGAGATGGGCAGGTGGATGAGGAAAGTGTGTGTGTGTGTGTGTGTGTGTGTTTTTTTTATTTTTTTATTTATTATGAAAGTCCCATGGTAGTAGTCAAGCTTATAGTTTTACCACCGTTACATTTTTCAACATTTAATAATAACGTAGAGCAAGTGAATTTAATAAACTTTCAAATATTCTTCATTAGAAAATTTTGGTTGATTACCATTCATAAACCTTAGACAACGTGTCCCACTACACTGTGTATGAAGCAGACATATGTTAATTATCACTCAGATCCGTCTTCACACTGAATATGGGGGGCATGTAACCATATAAGGGTAAGGGGCGTGGCCTACAGTGTACAAGCTCCTGACTGCAGCTGGCAAGGAAACAATGTATCGACATTAGCTCAACCTCTACAGCACAGTTGCTAAGTAACTGTCAAGATCACTTCAAACTTCTCCTTCCTTGGCACATGCTTCTGATTCGTTATCTGGCTCCATGCAGCTCAACAGGATCTCTGTTAACCCTTTCTCTACTATCACATTGCACTGCTCCCTGTCAGCTGCTGCCCACACCCACAAAGCCAAAAATGCAATTTTAAAAAGGAGCCCAGAAAAATGACACAAAAAATAATTATTTAAGGCCCCTTTCACATCAGCGGTTTTCGCTGATCGCGGCAGTTGCTGTGAAAAAACCACAACTGCCGCGATTACTGCATAACGGCTGCACTTGTGGTTCACTTGCGGCAAGCCACATACAATGTCTATGGGGCGTGCGGCAAGTGCGGTTTCGGCACTTGCGGCCGAAAAAAAAATGCGGCATACCGTGTTTTTTTTTTTTTCGCGGTCGCACCTGTCGCAAGTGCCGAAACCGCACTTGCCGCACACTATGCGGTAATCATGGCCGCAAGTGCAGCGGTAATCGCAGCAGTTGCGGTTTTTGCACCGGAACTGCCGCAATCGGCGAAAACCGCTGATGTGAACGGGGCCTTAGCTGTTATGTGACCCATCCTTAATGACCAATGCAGAAATTTTTTTTCTTCGATGAAATTAATTTACACTTTTTAAAAGAATAGAAAATTGAAAGCATTTTATACCTGTATACTGTCAAAAATCACAGGAGACCAACCGAAGCAATGATGATAAAAGGCCCAACAACATCATTTCCCAGTGAAGTTACATAAGGCCAAAGAAACCAAAAGGGTCAGTTCCTTTTGGGCTCATTCACACACCAGTTTTGTTTTTTTTCATACCAGTTCTACGTAGATTCTATCTGTGTGCTTTTGTTTTTCAATGACTCCCTGATATGAGCAGATTGAGAAACCATCATAATTATTACATGGTGGCACAGCAGTCACGAAATTTGGCAGCTGGGTCACGAGTTCAAAGGCACACGAGCCCTAAGTGGCTCAGCGAGTGATATCATAGCTCTCCTTCTGCAGTCAGTTTGATCCCAGAGACTGCAATGAGAAAGCTTACTCAATCAGTGCAGACTCTGGATGTAGCAGAGCCAGGATTATGTGCTTCGCTGGATATCACAGTGGATTACTTCGGAGGGTGTTTTTTTGGGTTAATAAATGGGAAAAATGCGGGTTCTCTATTTTTTAATTATTTTTCTCTGCACATGTTTGACTATTTACTGAAACGACTGATAATGGGTAGATCTCAGAGGCCCAACATTATCAATCTCTGCTTAAGGACCATTGTGGGTGTTTTTATCTAACTGAAAGTTTCAATTTTTTATTTGTCTATAGATCTACAGTACAGACCAAAAGTTTGGGCACACCTTCTCATTCAAAGAGTTATTTCTTTTTTTCATGACTATGAAAATTGTACATTCACACTAAAGGCATCAAAACTATGAATTAACACATGTGGAATTATATACTTAACTAAAAAGTGTGAAACAGCGGAAAATAGTTTTTATATTCTAGGTTTCTTCAAAGTAGCCACCTGTTGCTTTGATTATTGCTTTGCACACTCTTGGCATTCTCTTGATGAGCTTCAAGAGGTAGTCGCCGGAAATGGTTTTCACATCACAGGTGTCCCCTGTCAGGTTTAATAAGTGGGATTTCTTGCCTTATAAATGGGGTTGGGACCATCAGTTGTGTTGTGCCGAAGTCTGGTGGATACACAGCTGATAGTCCTACTGAATAGACTGTTAGCTGCTTTTTTCTTGCCATAATATAAATTCTAAGTAAAGAAAAACGAGTGGCCATCATTACTTTAAGAATTGAAGGTCAGTCAGTCTGAAAAATTGGGAAAACTTTGAAAGTGTCCCCAAGTGCAGTTGCAAAAACCATCAAGCGCTACAAAGAAACTGGCTCACATTAGGACCGCCCCAAAAAAGGAAGACCAAGAGTCACCTCTGCTGCGGAGGATAAGTTCATCCGAGTCACCAGCCTCCGAAATCGCAGGTTAACAGCAGTTCAGATTAGAGACCAGGTCAATGCCACTCAGAGATCAAGCAGCAGACACATCTCTACAACAACTGTTAAGAGGAGACTTTGTGCAGCATGCCTTCATGGTAAAATAGCTGCTAGGAAACCACTGCTAAGGACCGGCAACAAGCAGAAGAGACTTGTTTGGGCTAAAGAACACAAGGAATAGACATTAGACCAGTGGAAATCTGTGCTTTGGGCTGATGAGTCCAAATTTGAGATCTTTGGTTCCAACCACCGTGTCTTTGTGCGACACAGAAAAGGTGAACATATGGACTCTACATGCCTGGTTCGCACCGTGAAGCATGGAAGAGGAGGTGTGATGGTGTGGGGGTGCTTTGCTGGTGACACTTTTAGGGATTTATTCAAAATTGAAGGCATACTGAACCAGCATGGCTACCACAGCATCTTGCAGCGGCATGCTTCTCCATCCCGTTAGCGTTTAGTTGGACCATCATTTATTTTTCAACAGGACAATGACCCCAAACACACCTCCAGGCTGTGTAAGGGCTATTTGTCCAAGAAGGAGAGTGATGGGTTGCTACACCAGATGATCTGGCCTCCACAGTCACCAGACCAGAACCCAATCGAGATGGTTTGGGGTGAGCTGGACCGCAGAGTGAAGGTAAAAAGGCCAACAAGTGCTAAGCATCTCTGGGAACTCCTTCAAGACTGTTGGAAGACCATTTCCGGTGACTACCTCTTGAAGCTCATCAAGAGAATGCCAAGAGTGTGTAAGGGTGCTTTCACATCTGCGTTTTTCGTAATTCGCGGCAGATGCGGTGAAAAAACCGCATCTGCCGCGTTTGCCGCATAACGGTTCCACTTGCGGCGCGGTTGCGGTTTTTCCCATAGGAAGTATAGGGGGACTTGCGGCAGATGCGGCAAGTGCGGTATTGCACTTGCGGCAGGTGCGGCAGAGAAAAAAACCGCGGCTTACTGCGGTTTTTTTCTCTGCCGCACCTGCCGCAAGTGCAATACCGCACTTGCCGCATCTGCCGCAAGTCCCCCTATACTTCCTATGGAAAAAACCGCAACCGTGCCGCAAGTGGAACCGTTATGCGGCAAACGCGGCAGATGCGGTTTTTTCACCGCATCTGCCGCGAATTACGAAAAACGCTGATGTGAAAGGGCCCTAAAGCAGTAATCAAAGCAAAAGGTGGCTACTTTGAAGAACCTAGAATATAAGACCTATTTTCAGTTGTTTCACACTTTTTTGTTAAGTATACTATTCCACATGTGTTAATTTATAGTTTTGATGTCTTCAGAGTGAATCTGCAATTTTCACAGTCCTGAAAATAAAGAAAACACTTTGAATGAGAAGGTGTGTCAAAACTCTTGGTCTGTACTGTTCACAGCAGTACAGTGGAAAAACATGATGCAAGTCCAATATATATTGACAATCACTAACAAAGCATAACTGTCATAGAGCCCATAACATGGAGCTCTGAACCCAGAAATAGCATAGATACTGATACAAAAAATGGACATGTAACCATGGAACTTGCGGCCAAGCTCTACAGGTCTTGCTTAATGTTGATCAACTGTACTGCTATATGGGTGTACTCTAGCTTTATAATAAGCATCGGGGATTGTTTTGTCATCCTCTGTATTCATCCCAGTATGGATTTTGGTTGGGCCGGACATGTCTGTTGTCAGTCCACCATTTTGAGTGTTTTTAAAATAATTTTGCACCTTTTATTTGTTATAAAAAAATACCTATCACTTGGTTGCTCTTTTGCTTGTTAGTGTGCAACCAGTCCAAGCAAATACACAGCGGGGATACGGAACAAAAAACACATCCCCCCCACCCCCGCCAATTGTAAAGTCTGATGCAACTGTATGCTCCCGGAATGGTAATACTGATCTGACGTAATACCAGTGTGGAAGCATCCAGTTGCATCTAGTTGTGTACATTTTTTGACAGAACTGGTGAAAAATGATGTTTTTGGTGAATCCCAAAACTGGCTTCTGGACACATGCTCTGTCAAAAAACCCGCGGGATCTGGCATCTACTTAGTTAGGGTTTTATGGAGCACCGTTTTGTTTTAGGTCGCAGTATCCCAGATCCTTTTTTTTTTTTTTTTTGTAAAAAAAAAAAATACAAATTGCGGTTTTTGGTTTCTGTTAAGGCCGGGTTACATGCTAGGATGTCCCAGCGACCCGACCAATGATCGCGATCGCTGGGACATCGTTATCTGATCGCTGGTCAGCTGTCGCACAGGCAGACTCGCCAGCGACCAGTGCAACGACTTCGACATCATGCAAAAGGATATAAAATATTATATTCCACGATGTCGAGGTCCTGCTACGCTGGGGTAAGCGGGAGAACGCTGGTAACAAGGATAAACATCGGGTTACTAAGTGCAGTGCGCTGGTAACCAGGGTACACATCAGGTTACTAAGCAGAACACTGCGCTTAGTAACCCGATGTTTATTCTGGTTACCAGCGTTCTCCTGCTTTGTAACCCGATGTGTTCCCTGATTACCAGGGAACACATCGGGTTAGAAGGGCGTCACATATGCTGATGTGTGCTGCCCAGCGGGTGACCAACGACGGGAAATCGGCACTAGCCATTTACCAGCAAGCTGGTCATTGGTACGTGTTACATGCAGCGACTTCGCTACGAGGTCACTGCAACGTCACAAGTTGCAGGGACATCGTTAACGATGTCGCCACGTGATAACCGGCCTTTAAAAACTACTCTTGGAACCGCATGCAACCACATGCCGCTGCATGAGCCTTGCTTACTGATTCAGCTAGATTCACCACCCAGATTAGGGGAATAAAATAAAAAACCTACTGTGATGCCAGCCTTATACGGGTCTCTGCCTCTCATTCATACACATTTTTCTTTTACTTTTTGTAATAAGGTAACATAAATTTGGTAGAAACATTTTCTGCAGTTCTTCAGTGTAGCCGAAGTAGTTTTTGGTTTGTAGAGTCATGTCAAATGGCATTTTTGGCTAGATGCCATGCCGGTTAAACAGCTCCCCAAACAAATATAAAGTGACATGCCATAAATGACAGGTGCAGAGCCTCTGGCCTCTTTGCCCCCTGTACATGGCTGTCCACTCAAATATATTTGGCTCAGGTTAGTGACCAACTCTTAAGGCCCAGTTACACACACACGATAACTGTGCAGAGATTGTTCACAGATCTCTGGTTGCAGTGATATCATGGACACATTGTTACATTTGTACACGGCACAAAATGGAACAATGTGTCCATGATTTCACTGCAACCAGAGATCTGCGAACAATCTCTGCACAATTATCTGTGTGTGTAACTGGGCCTTTAATGAGACTTGCAAAAAAGCAAAAGGTAAAAACATAACCCTTCTTTTTTTTTTTTTTTTTTTTTTTTTGTTATTTTATAACAAATAACTATATAGCTTTAGCAATGCTTCAAGGTAATTTGCTCACTAATCTGAATGGGCCCCTCTCTACAATATTCTGCTATTTCCAGTAATGTCACTTTCTCGGCTGCTTGCTGTAGTTTCAGTAATTCAGTTTTTTAAGCAAGAGATTGTCACTAGAGGACTTGTAAACTTGATGCCAGGTAGTCCTCTATATTCATAATGTCTGTATAACCTTGACCCCCACCACTTATTGGCAGCTTTCTCTTGATGCTGTACATGAGCAGAAAGCTGCCAATCTGTGGTGTAGGCGGAATGTACAGTGCTCCGCAATCAGAGGATTTAGACCTGCAGCAGATAATACGGTGATTTTGTAGATCATGTAGTGAGAAATGAATGAGAGAATAAAACTTGTCTTCCAGTACAAGGAGAATGTGTTTAAAGGGAACCTGTCACCAGGTTTTTGCCATCCCATCTGAAAGCAGCATAAGGTAGAAATAGATACCCTGATTCCAGCGATGTCATTTACTGAGCTGCTTGCTGTCAATTTGATAAAATTAGTGTTTTCTCTGTTGCAGATTTAGCAGTCTGTGAATATGCCTGTCTACCAGGCAGCAGGCCAAGTAGACTGCTAATGATAAAATCACTGTTTAATCATCTGGAGATTATCAAAACTACATTGAGCAGCCCAGTAAGGGCCACTTCACACTGCGGCACAATCCGGTCTGGGGCTGTCCGGGAGGACCCTGACAGCCACGGACAGGATCAGCACACAGACTGGGGGCTAATTGCCGTCCGGACCGGTGTGCAGCTGCTGACAGGTCAGGACCGCGGTGCCCGCGGTCCTGACTTATCAGCAGCGGAACTGCATGCGCTGCACACTGGCCCGGAGGGCATTTTAGCCCCCCAGTCCTGTGTGCTGATCTGGTCCGCGGCTGTCGGGGTCCTCCCGGACAGCCCCTGACCGGATCGTGCCGCAGTTTGGAGCGGCCCTAAGTGACACATCGTTGGAATCAAGATCTCCGGTCTTATATTATGCTATTCTCAGATTAGGTTGCAAACACCTGGCGACAGGTTCCCTTTAACCCCTCAGTGCTGGAGACAGTTTTGACTTTGAAGCGTAACTGCTGTTTAAGTTTTTATTTAACAATAATGTAGAGAAAGTGATTATAATAAACTTTCAGATAGACTTGATCAAAGAAATCAGGTGGAAAAACATTCATAAACCTTCCACAAGGCACTACATTGTGTGAAGCAGCCATATGTTCCATCAACAGTCAGATCAGGGCTGTAGAGTCAGTAGAAAATGGACCAACTCGCTCTCCTAAAATATATACGGTAATGCATTGGGTACAGTAGTTCAATGCAGAATGGGCTGAATTTTATTATGAATTATTTTTATGGTCTATCTAAAGATCTTGATTATTGTATCCTAATAATGATTTAAAACCTGATGTTCACATTCTACTATAATAAATTTATCACTTAAACACGAGCCATATATGAAGGAGTCAGAATTGGAGACTTAAAGGGAACCTGTCACCTGGATCTAAACCCCTACACTATCACTACCTGTCCCTGCACCTTCCTAGCTGCTCCCTACTTCTAGTATCTCCTTCCTATTGCTACCTGTCATCGTCAGACTGTGGACCATACAAAAACAGTACTGATTTACTCATTCAGTATCACAAATATTTATTTTGCTTATTTATTTTACATCCAGGTATTTATTCTGCTTTCGGTAACCTCTTGCTCCACAGCTCTTTACAGACTTTACAAGACCTCACTCTCTAAATTATCTCAATATATTTTCTGGGTGTGGGAGAAATCGTGAGTACCCGGAGGAAACCAACGCAAACACTGAGAGAATATACCAAGTTCTTGCAGGAACTGTCCATGGTGGAATTTGAACTCAGGACCCCAGCACTGAAAAGCAACAATGCTAACGGATGCCACAATAAGATTTCAAAATCAGAACTCATCCCTCTTCCTAGCATTCTGCAGAACATCCCGACAGTGTCCTTGATAGTATCCTTTTCTTCATGCGGCATTAAAGGAAATCTGTCCCCTTTAAGAAGCCACCTAACCTATAAAACCATGTCCCTGCATCATTCTATGACCATTCTCATAATCCTTTTGTCTTGTAAATGCTGGCTGTAAAAGTACTAAAAAACATTTTTATAATTACTCATTGTCCATTATAATGAGTAAGGACTGTATTCGTTAGCCCTCAGGGCGTGTTGCTTTACTGCCTACCTCGTCATAAGATCACGCCCCAATGGGCGTGATCTTTTAGTCATATTGTAGGCAGGCCCTGCCTGCTTTGCACGTAGCTGTCTAGGCATGTAATGACGCAAAACGCGTCGTTTCCGGTTTGGGTGACTTCGGTACACCCACGCCGCTCTGTCCTGCCTCAAGCACGCATTCGCAATGTGGTGCTTGAAGCCGGATGAGTGGCGTGGGTGTACTGGTGTCACCCAAACCGGAAATGACGTGATTCGCATCATTATATGCCCAGACAGCGATGTGCAAAGCAGGCAGGGCCTGCCTACAATATGACTAAAAGATAACGCCCATTAGGGCGTGATCTTATGACAAAGTAGGCAGCAGAGCAACACGTCCTGAGGGATAACGAATATGGTCCCTACTCATTGTAATGGATAATGAGTAATTCTAAAAATGTTTTTTAGTACTTTTACAGCCAGCATTTACAAGACAAAAGGATTGTGAGAATGGTCATAGGATGATGCAGGGACATGTCTTTATAGGTTAGGTGGCTTTTTGGAGGTGACCGGTTCCCTTTAAATCTTGCATGCTTTTTTTTTTTTCCCCCCTGATTAATTGCCTCACTGTGCTTCCTGCACCAAATGACCCCCACAATGTCCCTCCTCGCTTACTATGAGATATTAACCACCACACTGTCCTGCCTTATAACTGCTATGCTAGCCTCTCATATGATCCTCCCCACTCCCCCTGCATGTTAGGTGAGAAACTGTTAAGACTAGGAAATCTGTCCAAGGTTGCTTTCACCTCAGCATTTTTGCTGAATCGCAGCAGATCTGGCAGATTTACTGCATCTGTTGCGTAACGGCCGACTTGCGGCAAGCCCTCATTCGTTCTCTGTGGGACTTGCGGCAGGTGTGGCAAGTGCGGTTTTTGCTGCGATCTGTCAAATCCGGCACATAGCAAGTCAAAAATCAGCAGCTAGTTTTTTGACTTGCCACAAGTGCCGAATTTGCCAGATCATGGTAAAACCGCACCTGCCGCAAGTCCCATTGAGAATTAATGGGAGCTTGCCGCAAGTCGGCTATTTCGCGGCAGATGCAGTAAATCTGCTGTGAAACAGTAAAAACGATGTGAAAGATTCCTTAGGCTGTCATTTGCCGGATCTGCCGTGTAACGGAACACTTGTGGAAAGCCCCATTCATTTTTTATGGGACTTGCGGTCAGGTTCAGAAAGTGCGGTTTTGCTGGATCCGGCACTTGCGACAAGTCAAAAAAATACTGCTGGCAGCGTGTTTTTTTTTTTTTTTTTTTTAATTTCTTTTTATTTGCACTGCCGGATGCGGCAAACCCACTCCTGACCAAGTCCCATAGGAAATGAATGGGGCTTGCCGCAAGTCAGCCGTTTCGCGGGAGATGTGGCAAGCCTACATGATCTGACGTGAGTGTAGGCTTTGACTTTCGCAGATGTCAAAGTGCTTAGCGGTTTCACACTAGCGTATTTTGAATCCTGGCATGCATGGAAAGTCTGCATGCCCCCGGATTCCTCTGCTGTGCTGAAACTGGATGCTCTTGCACCCTGTGCAGGAGCAACCATTTGCATATTTCTCCATGCGCCTTCCACGACAGCATTGGAGGATGTCGTCCACGCCCTATTGGGGGACAGGAACACAGAGAGGTTAAAAGCCCCTCCCCTTCCTCAGTACTCCAGTGTCTTCCTGTCCCCCTTGGGGCATGGAGAGGTTCCAGTGCTGTCAGGCCGGCAGAGGCAGCATTGGGGTGTACTTACAGCCGGGCCAGGGATGGACGTCGGGGGCGGCCTCCTCCTCCTTCTCGGGGCTCCCGTGGTGGGACCATCCGGCCTTCCTGCGTCCTACGGGGCAAAGCAGGCCGTGTATTGCAGCGCCGGAGGCCTGTTCAGCTCTCCGGCGTCTCCCTCCTCCAGCTGCGGTCCCTGGGGCATGCATCAGACGTTTCTGGATGGCACTTCCTGTTTCGGGCGGGGCACTTCCTGTTTTGGGAGGTGGCTCCTGTACAGACTGGGCGTGGCTCCAGGGAACCCAGCAGGCCTATCGCGCGCTACTACCCGCAGCCAGTGACCAGGAGGAGGGAGGGAACAGGTGTTCCTCGTTGGGGGCACGGTACTACACCCAGGTAAGGCTGATCCCTGAAACATGGAGGGTGATAGGCTTCCACCTCTGCTTCTGCAGAGCCCAGCGTTCCCCCAGCTCATGTAAGTGTTTCTGGGGGTGGTCACAAGGGGTAGAGTTATTAAGGCCCTGCACTCCCACTGGGACCCCCTTCTCTTCCCTTTTTTTCTATAGGGAGACAAGGGCCACCTGTGAAAGGGAGCTAAAATCCCGTCCATGGAAATGTAAAAGAAAAGAAAGTTGCCCACACTGCTATAAAAGATTAAACCAGGGGGTCAGTTAAAACACCCCTGTGCTCACCTGGTCCAGTTGTGCCAGACCGCACAACTGGTTCGTGGGTACAGATCAATCCCGTGGGGTCTCCACGCTGGCCTGGAGCCGAGGGATTCTAATAGATGAACGCTGATGGTACACGTGACAGCTTACGGGGTGTGTTGATGTGACGTGAGCAAGGTCCTGTGTTCCAAGCTGCTTGATATCACGCTTCCCGGCCGGGAAGAATGAAGCGGTGCAAACAAAGGGTGATATTGTATGAGCGCTAAGGTTATAACACAGGACACCGCTCTGCAATAATTACCTCTAAGCTTTAATAAATCAATATGGGATTCCCAATCTCCATACGTGACCGGCCCGGCTCCGCGCATGCGCACTGCGCTTACTGAAGCCGGGCCGGTCACGTGACACCCGCCCCATAATGCACCGCGCCGGAAGTGACGACCGGCCGGTGCATAGAACTACAGAGGCGCACGGAGATTCCAAAGAATGGGGGCAGAGAGGACACAGAATAATGCCGCCCAGCGGGGCGTGCATTTCAACATGTAGGAGTGCTGATGGAAGCGTGGCCACGCCTACCCAGTCCCCTAACCACGGGGACTGCAATAAGTTTAGACTTAATTTAAACATGTTTAATAGGGTCACTTTACATAAGAAAGGGAGAGATAGGGAGCTGCTAGGAAGCTGTAGGGACAGCTAGAGATGGTGTAGGGGCTTCAAGTTAGGTGACAGGTTCCCTTTAAACTCGGGGTTCGGAACCCGGGGCGGATGGTAACCTGGCTTTCCTGGATGAATCCCGGACACCTTCGGACGAGGGTGGCCTGGCTGCAGGCTCCTGTGACCTCTGTTCCCACTGATGCCCGCGGTTCCGGTTGGGGCGCGATGGATCGCACACCATTCCAGTGGATTTTGAGTTGCTCGGTCAGTCGCCAGTCTTCACACTTCTGGGAACTTCTGGCAGTGGAGGAAGCGCTTCATGCGCAGCTCACGTTCTCCGGGGTCATCATGTCAAGATCCTATCGGACATCGTAACTACGGTTGCCTTCTTGCGGTACCTAGGCGGTACTCGAGGCTTACACTTGCAGGGGCTGGCAAGACTGATCTTTTCGTGGACAGTACGCCATCTTCTCTCCTCCTCGGCAGTACATCTGAAGGGAATGGCCAATGTACAGGCAGATTTCTTGAGCCACACGGAGGTCCACCCAGGAGAATGGTGCCTCCATCCGGATGTATTTCGCTCTCTACGGACAGGTGGGGTGTCCCTTCGTTCGACCTGTTTGCTTCGGGCTCGAATACAAAGGTGCTGCCCTTTTTTCTCCCATATGCGGTCAGACCATCCTCGGGGGCTGGACGCCTTTGCCCATCCCTGGGCCTTCCGTTTGGTGTATGCATTTCCTCCAATCCCGCTACTTCCCAAGGCGTTGCAAAAGATTCGGGCGGAGGGGTTGTCGACTATCCTGGTGGCTCCCCTGTGGCCCCAACTGGTGTGGTACGACGCCATCAGAGTCCTGGGCCTGGAGGGACTGATTAGGTTACCCACTGTCTCGACCTACTGTCCCGGGGTCCTCTTTCACCTGGGCCTTCGGTGGCTCTATCTGGCGGCCTGGCTGTTGCGGCCGGGATCCTGAGGACCAAGGGTCTCTCCCAGGCAGTGATCCGCATGCTTCGGCAGGGCAGGTAGCCTGTGTCGCACGCTATTTCTGGGAGGGCAGGAATCGGTTCCTGTCCTGGTGTGCTGCTTCCATCCCAGCCATGCATCATCCTCATGTGGCCCAACTCTTGGGTTTTTGCAGCGTGGCTTTGATTCGAGGCTTCGGCCGAGCGCTCTTTGCCAGGGTCGGCCCTTGGGGCAGTTTTTGCCCAGGATCTTGCTTCCCATTGATGAATCAAGCGGTTTTTTACTTCTGCTTGGGGGCGGCGGCCCCGGTTCGGCCTTCTGCTCCTCCTGGGATTTGAAGATTGTTCTCCACGGGCTTTCTGAAGTCCCTTTGCACCCTTGTCTGCTGCATCCCTTACGTCTCTCTCACAAGAGGCCGTTTTTTGTGGCCATCACTTCTGCTCCAGAGTTGGAGAACTGCAGGCACTCTCTGTCCGGGCTCCGTGTCTCATGGTGTCCGTTGTTCGCATTACGCTTCTGTTGCATTCATCTATTCTTCCGACAGTTGTCGGCTTTCCATCCGTACCCAGGTTGTGGTTCTACCTCCATTTGGTCAATCTCCTGCTAATGCGGCTGAGGCCGTGTTTCACTCCTTCGATGTTCGTCGGACTGTCCTCCACTACCTCCGTGAGACTGCTTCCTGGAGGTTAGATCAGAACCTGTTTTGTTCAGCATTTTGGGAAAAATACAGGGAAGAAGACTTCCTAGGCTACCATCGCTTCCTGGATCACGAAGGTGATCTGTGAGGCCTACGTCGCTCCGGTCCTTGCTCCTCTGGTGGGGTTGAAGGCTCCTTCACTTCGGGCTGCTTCTACGTCCTGGGTGGAGCAGACTGGAGCTTCATTGGAGCTGATTTGCAGAGCGGCTACGTGGTGGTCTCTCCTCTATTTCTCGCCACTATAGGTTAGTTCTGTCCGTCAGTCGGGATCTGTCCTTTGGTAGGAAAGTCCTACAGGCAATAGTCCCACCCTGAGGAGTATCGGTGGTATTCCTCCAATGCTGTCGTGGAACTCTAATGGAGAAAACTGAATTAGTCCTTACCGGTAATTCCTTTTCTTGGAGCCTTCCATGACAGCATCAGTTCCCCCCCCTTGTTGGTGTTTTGATTCCGGTTTGTATCAGGTAATCCATGGCTAAGGGTGATCTTGGTAAACACTGGAGTACTGAGGAAGGGGAGGGGCTTTTAACCTTTGTGTTCCTGTCCCCCTATAGGGCGTGGACGACATCCTCCAATGATGTCGTGGAAGGCTCCAAGAAAAGGAATTACCGGTAAGGACTAGTTCAGTTTTTATTGGGATCTGATGGATGGTAACTGACATGCCCCCTAGGGGGCATGTCCATTTGGAATTTCGTTCAGCACATGCGCAGTTCATAAAACACGGACTGGAGATCCGGATCCACCGGAGTCTGAATGATTCCGTGTCGCATAGACACATTCAGATTTCACCATGGTGCCCCAGATCTTCACGTTTGTGTGTGTTTTTTTTTTTTTTTTTTTTTTTTTTTAAATGGAGACCAAAATTGCAACAAGATGCAGATTTTCTCTCTGTGAAAAATCTGTGTTTACCTGCATCAGCTGGACCCAGGGTGAATCATACACTTGTGGGTGCATCCATTTGTGTATCTGGCTCCCATGAAAGTCATTGAGGCTGAAAACTGATGCGGATACATACAATTGGTGACAGGTTCCACTAATGGCAAAAAAATGCCAGTGTGAAACCAGCCTTGCACCGGTTCACTGAGCATGTCACCAGAAATGCTTTAGCTGGCCACATGTTTGTTGGTGTTGGTGTTGGTGTTGTTGTTGGTGTTGTTGTTCTTCAGATATCATTGAAGAAACCCTTCTTCAATAATATAATGCACTTAGATCTCTTTAGTGTTATTTCACATTCTTTATTTTTTGTCATAAGTAAATGTGTAAGAGAAATCCCAATAATTTCTTACGGAAGTGGATGAACTCCAGCGCCACCTTTAAGTAGCTCCTCAAAGTAATCGCTTTCTTACAAGCTTTTTAATATAACTAAGGGATTTGTGCCAGATCAGAACCCCAAACTACAGATACTGCGTTTCGGAGTAACTGCCCCTCATCAGTGTAGTGTGTGGTATATTCTGATCTGGCTGTATGAAGGCTATAGACGAGGTCTGGGAACTTGCTATCTACCTTTATGGAGAGGAGTTTTCCTGCAACCATAAGAAGACAGTTAAGTAAAGGTTGTAAGAAAGCGATTGACTTTGAGGAGCTACTTAAAGGTGGTGCTAGAGTTCATCCACTTCCTTACTGAAGTGCAAATTTGCATATTTCCTAGAGCAGGGATGTGACTTTAATCTCCTTACCTACTTAACTGTCTTATGGTTGCAGGACAACTCCTCTCCATAAGGTAGATAGTAAGTTCCCAGACAATCATTTCTTAGGGTGCCTTGACACTTGCATTTTGAACGCAGCGCACCGAACGCAGCCAAATGCTTCCGGTGTCAGCGGGGAGAAACAGCTGATCTGACAGCTGTTTAAATCACCTGTTCGGTGTCAGCGCGGGAGATTTGAAGCAGTGATCAGCTGTTTCTTATCTCCTGCACCGATATCACCCTATGCGGTGTCAGTGCGGGAGATTTAAACAGCTGTCAGATCAGCTGTAACTTCAAATCTCCCACGCTGACACCGGCTGGAGATCAGCTGTGGCCGGGAGGAGGAGATCTCTGCTGCTGATCTCCTCCTCCCGGCCGCCCCCAGAGAGCTGATTGGCTGCCCGGGCACCATACTAATGTGAACGCATGCGGAGATTCTCCGCTTCGTTCACATAAGTATGTGCTGCGTTTGCACTGTGTTTGCGTCTGCATGCCATAGGCATGCAGACACAAACGCAAGTGTGATGGCAGCTTAGTTATGACAAAATCTACAGCTTACGTTTTATGTAGAATTATCTGAATTTGAATTTGCCAAAGCAACAGAATGAGTTGTATAATGTGTACATGAATCCATTGACTCATTAATGTCAACCTTTGACATTTGTACTTCCGGACTCTTGTTTCTCTTGAGATTTGAAAATACAGTTTTAATTCTAATATCTTCATATGTCATATATTGTGATGAGATACAAAATACCTTACAAAAAGTAAATTTTTTAGTCTGTGATTAGTTCAATCTCGTTGTGCACTTTTTTGTCTTCTCTGGAATACATTGACTCCCACAGTTATTGCGGTGCAGATGAAATAATCCAGAATTTTATACTCCTAATGTGTTGGCTTTATCTTGTCCATAGTCATAATACAACTCTGTTTTAGTTATAGGAAAATCATCCTGTTGGGCAGATAACTGATTTTGATTTTCCTATGCAGCAATCACATCTGTGTCATGGCATATTAGGCTGTCATGTTTGGTGTTAAGAGACTCCCAGGACAGGCTGTGTATTTTGTGTACTGACAGTGGTGAATGTAGCATAAAACAGAAAAGTCTACAGACTGTCAATATGCAGATAGTCATAAATAGACAGATCCTCAACCTTGCCGTGTTCTGGATGCTTACTCAGAAGAAGCATTTACGGCAGTGACGAGACAATGGTCAATTGCCTTTAGGCTAAAGTTTATGGCTGCCTACTTAATGCAAACAAGTCTGTAAACTGTTTTTTTATAATTCTAAAGATAATAGATTAGTAAGCATTTACCATCCTATTTGCTGTTTAATAGGTGTGCAATTTATTTTTAAAGGGAATATATCATCAAAAAATGACTA
Source organism: Allobates femoralis (assembly GCA_033576535.1). Taxonomy (NCBI): domain Eukaryota; kingdom Metazoa; phylum Chordata; class Amphibia; order Anura; family Aromobatidae; genus Allobates; species Allobates femoralis. The sequence continues at coordinate 172,632,095 of JARQOC010000002.1, forward strand.
GAGGAAGCACCACTATTTTTTTTTTTTTTTCTTCTTCCCGTTAAATGTGTATATGTGCGTGAAATGTAGTGTGTCTATTTAATATACGTACCGCTGTTGTCTGGCAACTTCAATGGTGTCACCTTTCTGCAGTCTCTCCAGATGTCTGCGTGACCCTGAAGTGGCTTTTCACAATGTACCGTATATACTCGCGTATAAGCCGAGTTTTTCAGCCCAAAAATTGGGCTGAAAAGTACCCCCCTCGGCTTATACGCGAGTCATACGGCAGGACCGCAGCCCCAGCAGCCCCAGCCCCGTAATCCAGGGCCCCCCCAGCCTGACTCCGGTCACCTGTAAAGGAAAATATACTTATCACTGTCCCGCTGCCGTCCGCGCCCGCATCTGCCGACATCCGCGATCCTCCATCTTCATGCGTCTTCTTCCTGTTTCCTGTGTTCGGCGCCGGCAATGACGTCATTGCTGCGACAAACACAGGAAACGGGAAGAAGACGCATGAAGATGGAGGATCGGGATGTCGGCAGATGCGGACGGCAGCGGGACAGTGATAAGTATATTTTCCTTTACAGGTGACCGGAGTCAGGCTGGGGTGGCCCTGGATTACGGGGGTGCTGTATACTACCGCTGGGGCTGCAATATACTACCACTGGGGCTGTATACACCACTGGGGCTGCAATATACTACCACTGGGGCTGTATACACCACTGGGGCTGCAATATACTACCACTGGGGCTGTATACACCACTGGGGCTGCAATATACTACCACTGGGGCTGTATACACCACTGGGGCTGCAATATACTACCACTGGGGCTGCAATATACTACCACTGGGGCTGCAATATACTACCACTGTGGGCCTGCAATGACTACATCTGGCTGCAATATACTACACGGGCTGCAAGACTGAACGATGGGGATCGGATATCGCAACGGGCGCGGACGGCTGCAAATATATACCACAGTGGGGTGCAAAGTTACTATCACTGGGGCTGCAATATACTACCACTGGGGCTGCAATATACTACCACTGGGGCTGCATATACTACCACTGGGGCTGCAATATACTACCACTGGGGCTGCAATATACTACCACTGGGGCTGCTATATACACCACTGGGGCTGCATATACACCACTGGGGCTGCAATATACTACCACTGGGGCTGCATATACTACCACTGGGGCTGCAATATACTACCACTGGGGCTGCAATATACTACCACTGGGGCTGCAATATACTACCACTGGGGCTGCAATATACTACCACTGGGGCTGCAATATACTACCACTGGGGCTGCAATATACTACCACTGGGGCTGCAATATACCTACCACTGGGGCTGCAATATACCACCACTGGGGCTGCAATATACTACCACTGGGGCTGCAATATACTACCACTGGGGCTGCAATATACTACCACTGGGGCTGCAATATACTACCACTGGGGCTGCAATATACTACCACTGGGGCTGCAATATACTACCACTGGGGCTGCAATATACTACCACTGGGGCTGCAATATACTACCACTGGGGCTGCAATATACTACCACTGGGGCTGCAATATACTACCACTGGGGCTGCAGTATACTACCACTGGGGCTGCATATACTACCACTGGGGCTGCAATTATACACCACTGGGGCTGTATACACCCACTGGGGCTGCCTGTATACTACCACTGGGGCTGTATATACTACTGGGGCTGCTATATACCACTGGGGCTGTATATACTACTCATGGGGCCGTTGCCTGGTGTATACCACTGGGGCTCCTGTATACTACCACTGGGGCTCCTGTATACTACCACTGGGGCTCCTGTATACTACCACTGGGGTCCTGTATACTACACGGGGCTGCTGTATACTACCACTGGGGCTGCTGTATACTACCACTGGGGCTGCTGTATACCACACTGCTGGGGGCTGTATACCTGTGCTGAGGTCCACCCTCGGCTTATACACGAGTCAATAGGTTTTTCCAGATTTTTTGGGCAAAAGTAGGGGGTCGGCTTATACACGGGTCGGCTTATACACGAGTATATACGGTAAGTCTATGGAATGTCAGAACGAGGCTCCGTTGGCCTGCATTGTGAAGAGATTTCTACGGTAGCTCATGCATAGGGCATAGTTGTAAAAGATGGACTTATGGTCATGTACTTCCCCGAAACCAGTGTTGTTGTTGTGTTTCTTTTTTTTTTTCTTTGCAAATGTGACCTGTTTTTATGCTATGTAGCATAAGCAATGTTTTTGTAAGATCTAATATAATATTGTTTGTGGGTATAATAAAGTCTAGCACTGTATAAGGCCCCTTTCACATCCGCGTTTTTTTCAAATCGCGGCAGATGCGGTGGATAATGTTATGTGGGCTGCAGTACTAAAACTGGCCACAAAAGGTCATTGGTTTTTACCTCGTAGTTAAATTTCCCTGTGTTTAGGCTTTATAGGGTTACGTTCATAGGCAGGGAGAAGTGCGAATCAGTCTACAAATTGAGGTTCTGATTTGGCTTATATCCTTGATGATATAACAAGGTTCGTTAAAGGATCGTTATTGACTTGAAGGATTGCTACTTCCATTAGGTGGCACCAAAGTTCAAGTCCTCTTTGAAGAGGTAATTTGCATAGGGACCATATAGTAATGGTACCATCACATATTTCAACATCGCCGGCAACATTGCCCGAAAGTGACGTAACATCGCTGATGCCGTAGATGTTGCTCGTGCGTTGATACGTGTAACGTGGCGATTCAACACCGATAAATTGCCTCAGTCGAGTCGCCAGGTTACAGTGCATGTAGTGAAACCCGGAGATGTTACTCTGGCGATCTGCCTGAATCGCCCTGTCTGACGCGGCGATGTTGTCGGCAACTTCCCCATAGGCTCCCATGTTAAGGATCGCTGCCAGGGTTGAATTTAACCCTGGCAGCGATAGTTAAAAGCAACATTGCTGATGAGTTGCCGGTGATGTCTCCTCGTCTGACAGCTCATCAGCGATGTTGGAGAGCTGCCAAAAAACGTGCGTGCTCCCATCAGTTGCCGGCAACATGTGATGGTACCATTAGAGATTTCATGATTCAATGATAGTTAAGGAGTGGAAGCAAAGAAAGGACAAGAAAAGAAGCTGTGTGGCTAGACTGGGCTTGGGTTCAGAGTTGGCTCTCCAAAGGTGGAATTATCCCAGGTACAGTGGGGACACCTACTAGGCAAGCTTGTGAAAAGTGCGGACACCATGTTGGTCAGTTGAAAAGGGGACCTTTGGTTAAAGGGGGCCTGGCTGAAATACCCTGGCAAAAGGGCTATCCGCCCAAGGAGCTGCTCCAGTTGGAGTAGCAAAGGTATGGAAGCCACGTTGACACCCTTTTTTCCGTATGGCTTTATCTGTAGGATGAGGATATTCCAGTCTCACTGTTTTCCTGTTGCCTCTGAGGAGTATAGGATGGCATCTATAACTTGCTGAAAAGCTGGTTAACTGTGAAGAGGAAACTGGGCAATGTATAACTTTTATTCCATATGTGAATTTACCTGAACATAAGACATTGTTTTTAAGACCGTTTTCTTTAAGGCTGGTTTCACACTACGGAATTTTCATTTCCAATGCTGTCCGATAAAAATCGGACAGCATCGGACCGATGTTGGCCCCCATGAAGCCCTACGGGCATCGGACCGAATCGGATGTGCACTAAATGCCATCCGATTTGGTCCGATTTTTGCTCCGAAAATAAAATCGGACAAAATCGGATTGGACCAAATCTGATGCCATTTAGTGCACATCCGATTTGGTCCGATGTTTTTAACATGGGGCCCTATGGAGCAGGGTCCGAGGATACATCTGATGTGTCCTCGGACCCGATTTTACTGTACTGAGCATGCTCAGTACAGTAACACTGCTCCTAACAGCAGCAGAGGTTAAAAAAAAACCAAAACAATGTATGCTCACCTGTCTCCGAGGGCCCCCGCTGTCTCCCGCATGGTCCCGCAGGCTCCCGGTGTCCTCCCGGTGTCTGCAGAGGTCGTCTTCTTCTGAAAAGGACCTGCCGTGATGTCACAATCACGTGACCGCCTGTTACAATCACGTGACCGCCTGTTACAATCACGTGACCGCCTGTTACAATCACGTGACCGCCTGTTAACATGGTGTAACAGGCGGTCACGTGATTGTGACATTACGGCAGGTCCGTCAGAAGACCTCTGCAGACACCGGGAGCCTGCGGGACCGTGCGCGAGACGGCGGGGACCTCGGGGACAGGTGAGTATACATTGTTTATTTCTTCATCTGCCCGGAGGGGGCGATTTTATGTTGGAATCGGATGCCTATTTGGCATCCGATTCCTGGCATCAGAGGGAGCCGATGCTGTCCGATTTTATCGGACAGCATCGGCTACCTCAAAAATCGTAATGTGAAGGTAGCCTTATGGGGCCGTCACACGCGTCAATATCGCGTGCACGATCACTGCTGCACGTGACGTTGCAGCGATATTGACGTGTGTGACATGCTCCATCAACCAGCGATAAATCGCTGGTTGTTAGTCGCCAGGTTTTAGAATCTGTTCTAAAACCTGACGACAGTCGCCCGGTGTACACGCAGCATCGCTGCGTGTGACATCGGGAAATGAGATCAGCTAGCTCCCAGCGCCTCTCAGGAAGCGCTGGTAGCTGGTATCCAGGGTAAACTGCGGGTAACTAGGCAGCACGAGCTGCCTAGTTACCCGCAGTTTACCCTGGATACCAGCCTGCAGACATCATGGAAACGATATAGAAATCATTTCCACGATGTCGCTGGTAAAATGATCGATGGTGAGTCTGCCTGTGTGACAGCTCACTAGCGATCAGCTGTCAATGTCGTCAGCGATCAGATCACTGACGACATTGACGCGTGTGACGGCCCCATTAGACTGTTTGTTTGTTTTTTGGTCTCTGGAACACACGATGATCTTCCAGAAAATCTACCTCCTAGACATTATTTGAAATTAAAGCAGGTGTTACCCTAGGAAACGTGTAATGATTGACATTTTGTTTTTCTGGTTTCACTGCATAGCTGGGAAAAAGAATCTGTCACCAGGATTTCACCTCCAACCCAAACTATTCATGTGTAGGTTGATCTTTCAAAGAAAAACGGAGCAATATCTTTGTGGCCAGTCAGCTCCTCCATTATTGAGAAATCGATGTTTGAATTAATATAGAAGTTGGGCTAAAGGACTATGGTGCAGCTGAAGCCTCTGTCACTCCAGCTCTCTTCCTTGCTACCTGGTGTGTGTTTTCAGGCTAAAAAGCCGTTGGTAAAACATTCGACAGTGACCCTGGAGGCAGAATACAATTTAAGTGACATCTTCAGATCTGCAAATGGCTCTTTAGCCTTTTCAATTCAATTACTGATTTCTCCGTAATGGAGGAAAGGACTGGCCATCTACTTACATAATCAGCAAGTGGATTCCGGTTTCATCCGGTTGTCACCCTATCCCACAATCCACTGCGCCGACCGGACGCCATATTGGTAGCTCCGAGTAATGGGTCTCCCAATATGGCGATCGCCACATTCCTGGCTGACGCCCCTGCTTCACCCATCTTCGAAGCTCGATCACCTCCGCCTGCACCCTGCAGTTCCCCCCCTGCAAACATCGAAAAGAAAACTTCAGGGACCTGTGGTGACGTCACAATCATGGGTAAAGCCAGGTGCATGTGACTGCTCACATGATGTGACATCACCAAAGGTCCTTTACTTTGCTGTGGAGACTGGAGGGTTATGTGCCCCCATGCTAGCGGCCTGTGCCCATATCTCAGCAGCCTGTGCCCCCCACCCCAGCACATTCTAGCGGCCTGTGCCCATATTCATGCGGCCTATGCCCCAGTCCCAGCACATCCTGGCGGCCTGCCATCCCAGCACATCCTAGCAGCCTGTGCCCATATCTCAGCAGCCTGTGCCCCCCATCCCAGCACATACTAGCAGCCTGTGCCCATATCTCAGCAGCCTGTGCCCCCCATCCCAGCACATACTAGCAGCCTGTGCCCATAACTCAGCACCCTGTACCCAGGGGAGAGAGACCAAACACGGGGGAGAAGACCGCGCAAGAGGGAGAGAGATTAAGCACACGGGAAGAGCACACACGGGGATGACCACTGAAAGGAAGGGAGCACACAAGGGGAGCATTAAACACAAGGGGTGGGGGGGGGTATGGGAGAGACAGCTCAAAGGAGAGAAGACAGCACAGGGGGGAGAGATGGCCAACCCCCCAGCACTATAGAGCCCACCCTCTTTGTGACATACCGCTCTCCCGATGCGATGGCATCGGGCCTCCATCTAGTGTAAAGGTATTGCTTGACTTGTCTTTGAAAGGAATATTTGTGCAAATAAATGGTTTGTGGGTGAAATTTTGCTGGTAGACTGCCTTTAAAGGGAGTCTGTCACCAGTTTTAGCTGCTGCACCTGAAAGCGGCCAAATGGAGGAAGAGACCCTGATTCCAACAATGTATCACTTTGTTTACAGGGTGCAGCTGTTGACAGTGTTTTTACATGTAACTTTGCCCAGAGTTTACCCTGCCCACACTATGGTTTTCTGTGTACGTTATATTTTGACAGTGAGTTGCTAATCAGAGGAAGGGGGCAAAGGTGGACAACTGGTCGAGTGCACTGTAGTCCTGACAGTAAGAATGTCCTGGTGATAAACTGGTAATATGTAAAAAGCACGCAGCCTGATAAGTGACACACTGCTGAATTAAATGTTTTAATCTTTGTCATGCTGCCCTGAGACTAATGTCAAAAACCTGTTGACCGATTCTCTCGAGGGACAATATTTTTATACCAAGGCGATGGTTCCATAGCGTAATGATCTGCATATCCTCAGAAGGGCATGCAGTGTGTTACTTCCCTGTATCCCTCTTTGCACCGTCGGCTCCATCATGAATCTCCCCTCCCCCAACCACATCCCCCTTCTCATTAGAGGAAATCGGGTCGAGACTTCCCGTGACATGCAGGAGACCTACAGCCCTCTCCAGATCCCATAGTTGGGACACTGGGTTGCAGAAGCTTGGTGACACGTCTGGGATCCCTGGCCCTCCCCAGCCTCCTTTCCCAGGGACTCTGGGTCGCAGGAGTGGTTATTGTCACCTTGCACACCTCCCTCCCCATCCTCCCCTCACAGGGACTATGGGTTGCAGGGCCAGCACCAGGTAATGCCTTCGGGCTATCCCTATTCCCCCTGGGCCCTACTGTAGATGGTCCACATGCAAGCTGCATACTACGAACCCCCTCTGTACCAGAGTGGGTATGACAAAGACAGAAGGTTCCCTACAATAACCTTCCCGGGGCCGCAATGTACTTTATTTCCCAGCTCCGGCCTGATCCCGAGCGGCTCTGCCCCCTCCGGCCTCCCGCCCGCCTCCATGTGATGTCATCTGCGGCCGGAACGCCCCCCCCCCCGACTGCCTCCCAGAAGGGGCGGTATGGCTGCTTTTAGGTGCTTCTTGCTGATCGGAAGACTTCCTGTGCACCTTTCTCTATGGTCTTCCCGCTTCAGCCCTACAAGTGCAGCCTGTAACACTACACCGGAGCATCGATATACTGGTGGCTACCGCGGCATACAGCCTCTCCGTACAGGGGGACACCGGATTATGGCACAGCTGCATCAGAGGTCGGAATTAGGTCTGGGGTAAGGAGCTCAGCAGACCCTACTCTGCTGCAGCTCATTATATTGATTCTGCTCCCTGTCTTAGTATACTGTACCCCACAGTGTGACCTATATTGGCCATATATAACCTGCCACATAACCATGCAGAGCTCAAAGACCACCAAAAAGACCCCTAAATCTTATACGATCTCATAAGCCTCTTGCATTACATGCCGTTCTCACCTGCCTAGCGGACACTCTGCTCCGCACTGCCAGACTTGTGACCCCCACTACAGTCCAGGAGCCCCCCACTGACACCGCTCCTTCCTGTGCTCCTAACCCACCCGAATGGGCTCTGTTCCTCACACAATCCATGTCGCAGTCCATGTCGCAATCCATGGACAAGCTCTCTACTACCCTAGTCCAGGCCCTGCAGAGCCGCCCCACGCATGCACCTCCAGCCAATCGGCGTCACAGGTGGACTCCTCGTACACAACAGTATGCCACATAGAGGCAGGCCATGAGATGAACAACAATTCATGGCTGGTACAACACGTAAACGACATCATAGGGACGCTTCTCCTGTGTCCTTACAAGGCACCTACACCTCCCCTGTCCGGGAACTAGAATCGGCCTCACCCTTGTCTGATGCTCTTCAAGATCCGAACTCGGATACTGAGCCGGATGTGTCCTTTGACTTATTCTCCTGACACGCAGGCCATGGTCGATCATTGAATCACAGTTGTCAACCACACACTTAGTTGACGACCTTCCCATTGTGAGACCCCAGACCAAGCTGTATTTTTCAAGAAGGTCAAACGCACACAAAATTTTTTTGCAGATCATCCTGAGTTTTAGGAGATTCTGGATAAACCTAAAGCGGCCGTCACACGCTACGATATCTTGAAAGATATCGCTTGAACGCGCCAGATTAAACATCGCTTGAACGATGTCTGTGCGTGTGATGGCAAGATACGACGAACGAGAAATGATAAAATCGCAAAATCGAGATCTGAGCTCCGGAGCTCAGATCTTGCGATGAACGATTAAACAATCTGCTTCATCGTGGTGTATAACACCACGATGAACGATCTCCCAGCGGCAGAGCCTATGCTGGGAGATGGTAACTATGGTACACGTCGGGTTACTAAGCGCCGCGCGGCGCCTAGCAACCCGATGTGTACCATAGTTACCAGCGATCTCGCTGGCCCATATCGCTGGTGAGTCTGTCTGTGTGACATCTCACCAGCGATGTGAGCAATATTGTAAGCGATCGCGCGTGCACGTGATCGCTAACAATATCGCTCACGATGTCGACATGTGTGACGGCCGCTTTAAACTCATTCAGATTAAAGATTTGGAAACCGCAAGGCCATTGAAGCTTGTTAGCCCTTCTCCCCAGCCCTAGGCCAGGACTGGGCGGACTCCCCACAGATTGTCCCACCAGTTTCCCATTTGGCAGCAAGGACCTACTTTCTCTGCCAGATGGATCCTCCATTAAAGACCCAACCAACCAGACAGGTGAAACAATTGGTGCGCTCTGTCTTCGAGGCATCTGTTTCGTCTTTCACCATCCTTTGCCCCTGTGTGGGTTGCTAAGGCAATCATGACCTGAGCAGATTCTCTACACTCCTCTCTATGAGAAAGCAGCCTCTCCCCCGAGCTGGCGGACCTAGCAGCCCAGATCTCAGTAGCCAGGGAATATCTTATTCATGCATCTTTGGACTCAGCCAATTGTGCAGCCATTGCATCCTCGAATGCCTTCACTATTCGCAGAGTGCTCTGGCTCAGAGTGTAGAGCGAACTCCGACTCCAAGAAATCCCTGACTAGTCTTCCATATCTTAGTGGCCGTCTCTTTGGAGAACAACTTGCCAAACTAATTTCCGACACCACCAGAGGTGTGAGTACCTCTCTTCCATAACATAAATAGAGACCCGTTTGTGCGGCGTCAGCAGACATGATTTCATTCCTTTCGGAATTCATTCGGCTGGTTGGCCTCCCGCCCGTAGCAAAATTCATTTTGCTCCCCACACAGTAACAGGGGCTCCCAGTCCACACCGAAGCCAAACACAGCCTGGCAGTCTTGGTCCAAACAGTCCAGACCGAAGGGATCTAGATCCCATACGTTCTCTTCTTGACTCGCTCTCAGTCACGGAAGACACCACCTTGGTAGGCGGTGGACTTTCTTTATTTCGTCACGTCTGGCTCACCGTCGCAGAAGACAGGTGGGCAGGGAACTTGTATTTTCCGGCTGCAACATCGAATGTGTTTCCTGCCCACCAAATCGTTTTTTCTCATCCGCCCCACGGCCTCCATGAAAGTCTTGCGTCTTTTTCAAGACCGTAGACTCCCTGCTACAGGCTGGAATCATCATCCCAGTTCCGGAAGGCGAACGCTTCAAGGGCTTCTATTCAAACCTTTTCGTAGGTCCCAAAAAGGACGGCTCTGTCCATCCCATCTTAGAATTTGTTCAGGTGCTTTAGGTCCTTCGTCTTCGCCATTTCTGCATGGAGTCCCTCCGCATTATTACATCAATGGAGGAGGGAGAATTCCTGGCCTGGATAAATATTCGAGATGCGTATGTATACATTCCAATCTCCCAGGCGCATTAATAATACCTATGCTTTGCCATTCATGACCACCATTTTCACTTTGTCGCACTGCCCTTCGGGCTTGCCACGGCTCCCAGGGTTTTCACCATAGTCATGGCGGCCGTTATGACAATTCTTTACTTGGGGTGTAGTTGTCCTGCCCTATTTGGACGATTTACTGTTCAAAGCCCCTTCCTTTGCAGACTGCGAAGAGTGTTCATATTACCGTGGACACACTCTCTCCTTGGGTGGCTAGTCAATCTGGCCAAGTCCTCCCCAATCCCGGATCAGACGATTACCTTCCTGGGGATGGTTATCGATACCTCCCACGGGTTGGTACTTCTCGCTCAACACAAGTCCCGTGCTCTGCGTCAGGGAGTCCGAGTTCTTCTTCTTCGTCCTTATTCTCATTCCATCCGCTTGGGCATGAGTCCTAGGCAGGATGGTTGCGGCAATGGAGGTGGTCCCTTTTGCCCAGCTGCACCTCAGGCCCCTGCAGATGGCCTTTCTATCAGTGGGGGACAGGAACCCGTTCACCTTAGACAGGACCCTTCGGCTCCCTTCCAAGGTCAAGCAGGCCCTTCGCTGGTGGCTGCGACTGGCTTCTGTCTCACAGGGGAGGTACTTCCTTCCTGCTCACTGGGCAGTGTTCACCACTGATGCTAGCCTGATTGGTGGAGGTAAACTGCCCCCCAACCTTGCAGCGCAGTGTCGGTGGTCCTCAGGGGAATCAACCTTCTGGAGATTTGGGAGATATTCTTGGCTTTACAGACTTTTCATCATCTTCTCGCAAGTCGCCATATTCGTATCCAGTCGGACAATGCTACAGCAATGGCATATGTCAATCATCATGGAGGCATCCGCAGATGGAACACCATGCACAAGGTGGAACCCATTCTCCGCTGGACCGAATCGACCCAGTCAGTGCTCTCAGCTGTGCACATTCCGGGCGTCGACAACTGGGCGGTGGATTTCCTCAGCCATTAGGAGTATGGGCTCCACATCCGGAGGTTTTCCAGCAGATATTTCATCGCTGGGGGACTGCGGACGTGGATCTCATGGCTTCATGGATGAACGCCAAGGTGGCCACATTCATGGCTCGCTACCACGATCCGCTGTCTGTAGGAGTGGACGCACTAGTCAGACTCTGGAATCCGTTTCGCCTGCCCTATGCCTTCCTCCCCACCTCTAATACCCAGAGTGGTGAGGAAGATCAAGGCAGAGGGCGTCCCTGTTTACGGATTGGCCAAGGCACGCCTGGTACACCGACCTTGTGCGACTCGACGCCGATGCACCCTGGCGCCTTCCGGACCGCTCTGACCTGCTCATTCAGGGTCCAATATGCCACCAACATTCGACGGCACTGAATTTTACGGCGTGGCTGTTGAGACCTGGGTTGTAACCCAGGCTGGTTTCTCTTCAGACATCAAAACGATGTTCAGCGCTAGGAAACCCACCTCGGCCCGCATTTTACTATCGCCCATGGAGGGCTTTCTTCTCCTGGTGTAAGGCTCGAGACCGCTCGCCTCTGGTATTTTCCCTCCCTGTGATTCTAGCTTCCTTCAGTCTGGTCTGGACGCCCGGCCTTTCTTCCGGTTCTCTCAAAGGTCAAATTTCTGCATTCTCTGTTCTTTTCCAGCGATGCCTTGCTCTTAAACCTCAGGTCAGGCCCTTCATTCAAGAGATGTCCTGTCTAGTTCCCCCTTATAGGAGGCTGCTAGAAGCATGAGACCTAAATCTGGTCCTAATGTCCTTCAGAGACCCCCTTCGAGCCCCTCAAGTAGGTCTCCCTTTTTCTTCTATCCTGGAAGGTTGCTTTCTCCATTCGCCTTCCACGACAGCATTGGAGGATGTCGTCCACGCCCTATTGGGGGACAGGAACACAGAGAGGTTAAAAGCCCCTCCCCTTCCTCAGTACTCCAGTGTCTTCCTGTCCCCCTTGGGGCATGGAGAGGTTCCAGTGCTGTCAGGCCGGCAAAGGCAGCATTGGGGTGTACTTATAGCCGGGCCAGGGATGGACGTCGGGGGCGGCCTCCTCCTCCTTCTCGGGGCTCCCGTGGTGGGACTATCCGGCCTTCCTGTGTCCTACGGGGCAAAGCAGGCCGTGTATTGCAACACCGGAGGCCTGTTCAGCCCTCCGGTGTCTCCCTCCTCCAGCTGTGGTCCCTGGGGCATGCATCAGAGTTGCCGCGGAGGCACTTCCGGTTTCGGGGGGGTGTGTGTGTGTGTGTGTGTGTGTGTGTGTGTGTGTGTGTGTGTGTGTTTCCACTTCCGGTTCCGGGATGGCACTTCCGGTTTCGGGTGGCGGCTCCTGTAAGGGCTGTGGCAGGCTGGGCGCGGCTCCAGGGAACCCAGCAGGACTTTCGCGCGCTTTGCCCGCGGCCGGTGACCAGGAGGAGGGAGGGAACAGGTGTTCCTCGTTGGGGGCACGGTACTTCTGGATAAGTACCCGCCGGAAGCTACACCCAGGTAAGGCTGATCCCTGAAACATGGAAGGTGATAGGCTTCCACCTCTGCTTCTGCAGAGCCCAGCGTTCCCCCAGCTCATGTAAATGTTTCTGGGGTGGTCACAAGGGGTAGTGTTATTTAAGCCCTGCACTCACACTGGGACCCCCTTCTCTTCCCTTTTTGCCTATAGGGAGACGAGGGCCGTCTGTGAAAGGGAGCAATATTGTGGCTGCAGCACAAAATTTCCCTCTTCCTACAACAAGGTGTTGGCCATGACTGACAGGGTTGTCAGGATGGACTCCCCATCCTTGCTTGAGGAGCTCTAATCCATTAGGGAAGAGGTGCAGGCTTCTATTTCGGCACTGCGGGGTTTTGCTGCAGCTTCCGGGCCTTCCCCTCCGTAAGAGAGGAAGCTCCAGGATTGTGACTCTGTGGATCTCATGGAGGCTGGCCAGAGCTCAGCGTTAGAGGACGGCGAGGATATTGCCGCTGTTGCCTCTGTCCAGACACGAGAATCTGGACACTATTTTTCCACGGAGTCCATGGGTGCATTGGTGGACACTGTCCATTGTACCATGGGAGTAGAGGTGGTGGAATCCCCTTCTTCTGTGCAGGACTAAATGTTCAGAGGCCTGAAGGCTAAGCGGCTCACCCCATCCGAGTGGATTGGAGGGTGATGACTTTGTCTGGGAGGTCCCGAAGGTGGACATCCAGGTGGCCAGGGTAGCAATCAGCTGCTATTGTAAACCCATTGTGCATGCCCTTGACACACTGTTGAAGCTAAGCAGCAGGAGCCTCAGTCACGGGCTGGATGGGAGACCTCATGAGAGACCCAATGGGAATCTCTATGGAAGTCTCTACAAAGTCAATGGGACTTCTAACATGAAGGTCTATGGCAGTATTCCATTTGGGAAGCTTAGCATATAAGACCGCGTTGCCTTTTGAAGTTTCCTCCCGATTGAAGGACCCCCTCGTTCGTAAAATGGAGAGTGTCCTCAAAAAATCCTGGGAGGCGGCAGCTATGTATTTAACTGTGTGCATTTCCTCTACATGTGAGCAGGTCTCTCTTTAAGTGGCTCACCCAGCTGGGAGAATTCATCCTGCAGGGTACTCCCAGGGAGGAGCTTTGGACTCCATTCCACTTCTGAGACGTGCTACGGGCTTCCTGGCCGATGCCTCTGCTGAGTCGTTCCGCGTTGGCGCCAGGTGCGCAGTGTTGGCTAACACAGCTCGCAGGGCAGTGTGGCTTACAAGGTGGAATGGCGAGGTCACGTCTAAGCTCCAGCTGTGTGGCCTCCCCTTGCAAAGGGCATTGGATGACATCCTGGAAAAGGTGTCAGACCGGAAAAGGTGTCTCCCGGAACAGGAGCCCTTTCGCAGGCAGTCCTTTTGGCCTGAGCGCAGCCAACCCTCCCAGTCTAAAGGGAAGGGTAAGTCTGGTTGCTGGGCATTCCAGTACGGGAACAAGACCCGTAATATCTTGCTCCCCCAGCAGCGGCTTCACCAGCCGCCCCTAAACAAGGTCGCCTTCCCCATTGCGGGGCGGCTCCTGCGGTTTCTGCCACAGTGGCAAGCAATCTCCTTGTGCCCTTGGATCCTCTCGACCATTTGGGAGGGTCTATGCTTGGAATTCGAGAGCCAGCCCTTCCGTGTCTTCGAGTCCTCTCCCTTCCTCAGGGGGACTCTCGCAGGGTTTTTTTGTCGGGTCTGCGACACCTGTTGGATTCGGGTGTGGGGTCCCCGGTTCCTCCTGGAGAGGAGGGCCAGGGGCGCTACTCCAGGTTGTTGTGGAGCTCCAGAACGCGTATTCTCATTTCCCCATTCACCCGTCCCACAAGCGCTTTCTGCGATTCACGATCTCCGGGGCAGGCGGGACGGTCCATTCTCGGCTTAATGTGCTGCCCTTTGGGATTTCGTCGGCCCCAGAGGTTGCCAAACTCATGGGGGAAGCGATCACATTCATCCAGACCCAAGGGATATGTATGCTTCCCTATTTAGACGACATGTTGGTGGTGGCTCCTTCGGCAGTGCTTCTGCGCACAAAGGTCTCCAACACATTGGGTACCCATCCCAGGGACTGAAGAATCTCCAATCTTCGGGAATCGGAACAGGTGCCTGCAACCCGACGTCAATTTTTGGGAGTCTTGCTGGCCTCCTCCAGACAGACCTCGTTCCTTCCTGCGGCATATCAGCTTTTGCGCCGCGTGAATCTGACCCGCTTCCGTGCAAGGGAGTCGCCCTCCTTGCGGGAAGCAATGTCCCTGTTAGGGGCCATGATGGCCTGCGTTCAGTCAGTAACATGGGCTCAGGCTCCTTCCCGAATGCTCCAGGAACACATACTGAGTTCCTGGGACAGACGTCAGGATTCCTTAAACTCGCCGGTCCGGACCCCGGGGCGGGTGGTAACCTCGCTTTCCTGGGGATGAATCCCAGACACCTTCCTGTGACCTCCGTTCCCACTGATGCCAGTGGTTCCGGTTGGGGCACGATGGTAGTTCGCACACCGTTCCAGGGGATTTGGAGTCGCTCGGTCAGTCACCAGTCTTCAAACTTCTGGCAGTGGAGGAAGCGCTTCTTGCTGCAGCTCACGTTCTCCAGGGTCATCATGTCAAGGTCCTGTCAGACAATGTGACTACGGTTGCTTTCTTGCGGTACCAAGGCGGTACTCATGGCTTACACTTGCAGGGGCTGGCAGGACTGTTCTTTTTGTGGGCAGTACGCCATCTTCTCTCCTCCTCGGCAGTACATCTGAAGGGAATGGCCAATGTACAGGCAGATTCTTGAGCCGCACGGAGGTCCACCCAGGAGAATGGTGCTTCCATCCGGAATTATTTCGCTCTCTTACGGACAGGTGGGGTGTCCTTTCGATCGACCTGTTCGCTTCGGGCTCGAATACAAAGGTGCCAACCTTTTTCTCCCTGACGCGGTTGGATCATCCTCGGGGGCTGGACGCTTTTGCCCATCCCTGGGACTTCCGGTTGGTGTATGCATTTCCTAAAATCCCGCCACTTCCCAAGACGTTGCAACGGATTCGGGGGGAGGGGGTGACACTATCCTGGTGGCTCCCCTGGGGCCCAAACTGGCGTGGTACGACGCCATCCGAGACCTGGGCCTGGAGGGACCAATTATGTTAGCCCAGTCTCAACCTACTGTCCCAGGGTCCTCTGTTTCACCCGGGCCCTCAGTGGCTCATTCAGGCGGCCTGGCTGTTGCGGCCGGGATCCTGAGGACCAGGGGTCTCTCCCAGGCAGTGATCCGCACGCTTCAGAAGAGCAGGAAGCCTGTGACAAACGCTATTTACGGGAGGGCTGGAATCGGTTCCTGTCCTGGTGTGCTCCTTCCATCCCGACCATGCATCATCCTAATGTGGCCCAACTCTTGGATTTTTGCAGCGTAGCTTGGATTTAGGGCTTCGGCCGCGCACTCTTTAAGTCCAGAGGTCGGCAATTGGGGGGTTTTGCCCAGGATCTTGCTTCCCATCCATGGCTCATACAGTTTTTTACTTCTGCTTGGGGGTGGCGTCCCCGGATTCGGCCTTCTGTCCCTCCCTGGGATTTGATGCTTGTTCTCCAAGGGCTTGCTCGAAGTCCCTTTGCACCCTTGTCTGCTGCATCCCTTACGTCTCTCTCACGAGGTGGCGTTTTTGGTGGCCATCACTTCTGCTCCCAGAGTTGGAGAACTGCAGGCACTCTCTGTCTGGGCTCCGTGCCTCGTGGTGTCCGTTGTTCGCATTACGCTTCGGTTGCATTCATCTTTTCTTCTGAAAGTTGTCGGCTTTCCATCGGTCCCAGGATGTGGTTCTGCCTTGAATTTGTCAATCTCCTGCTAATGCGGCTGAGGCCGTGTTTCACTCCTTGGATGTTCGTCGGACTGTCCTCCTCTATCTCCGAGAGTCTGCTTCCTGGAGGTTAGATCAGAACCTGTTTGTTCGGCTTTTGGGAATAATACAGGGAAGACGACTTCCCAGGTTACTATCACTTCCTGGATCAAGAAGGCGATCTGTGAGGTCTACGTCGCTCCGGTCCTTGCTCCTCCGGTGGGGTTGAAGGCTCCTTCAACTCGGGCTGCTGCTACTCCCTGGACGGAGCAGGCTGGAGCTTCATCGGAGCTGATTTGCAGAGCGGCTACGTGGTAGCCTCTCCTCACTTTTCCTTTTTAGATCTGTCCTTCAGTCGGGATCTGTCCTTTGGTAGGAGAGTCCTACAGGCAATAGTCCCACCCTGAGGAGTATCGGTGGTTTTCCTCCAATGCTGTCGTGGAAGGCGAATGGAGAAAACTGAATTAGTCCTTACCGGTAATTCCTTTTCTTGGAGCCTTCCACGACAGCATCAGTTCCCCCCCTTGTTGGTGTTTGGTTCCGGTTTGTATCAGATAATCCATGGCTAAGGGTGATCTTGGTAAACACTGGAGTACTGAGGAAGGGGAGGTGCTTTTAACCTCTCTGTGTTCCTGTCCCCCAATAAGGCGTGGACAACATCCTCCAATGCTGTCGTGGAAGGCTCCAAGAAAAGGAATTACCGGTAAGGACTAATTCAGTTTTTCTCGTGGCAATAACCTCTATACGTCGTGTCTGTGTTGGCAGCCCTTTCTTGCAGGGCGCCCATTTTGGTTTTTCCTTCAGGACAAAGCTGTGCTCCGGCCGGTACCTGCATTCCACCCACAGGTGGTCTATTCCTTCCACCTAAATAAGAAAATTTTTCTCCCCTCATTTTGCCCGCTGCTGGTGCACCGTGTGGAGAAGGCTCTACACACACTGGATCTGGTTAGACCTATTGGGTGCTACGTCTCTAGGACAGCACCATTCTGGAAGTCTGATTCTCTTTTCGTTGTCTCTGTGGGTCACCGGAAGGGCATGGCAGCATCCAAGGCAACTTTGCCAAATGGATTAAATCAACCATTCGGGTTGCGTATCAATTATGGAACATGCCCATTCCAGTTGGGTTAAGAGCGCACTCCACACATACAGTAGGAGCATCCTGGGCCATTCGACATCAGGCATCCACCGAGCATGTGTGCCACCTGGTCCAGCTTGCACACTTTTGCGAAACACTACAATATCCATACTCCATCTTCAGCAGATGCGAGTCTGGGTAGGCGTATCTTGTAGGCGGCTGTAGCTAATCTCTAGAATGTATGTCTTGCAAAAGGCTATAAGTTATTTTTTCTATATACCCACCCAGGGACTGCTTTAGGACATCCCATGGTCCTGTGTCCCCCAAATCGGCGATTGAGAAAAGGGGATTTGTGTATACTCACTTTAAAATCCTTTTCTCTGAGCCTCTAATTGGGGGACACGGCACCCTCCCTGTTGCCTATCCCGGGCCGTTTGATGTTCTTTGATTTCTCTTATGGTTGCCTTCTTACAGGCCTATATTTTGTGTCTCCTATTGCTTTGGTCACTGAACTGGTTCGGCTTCTGCTAGCCAGAGGGTGCATACTGTAGAGGAGGAGTTTTTTTTTTTTTTTTTTTTACCAGGTGATTATACCTCTCTCCAATATGTGTTTGATTCATGTGGATAATCACGTGATCGGGAACAGTGAAAAAAAAAAATGCCCACTGACTCTGCTACCCAAGGTAATTGAAACTCTGGAGGGTGCTACAGGGCATTTTACTTTCTGACATCTCTGGACGTCAAAAAGGAAGACATATCCTCAGATGCCAACGTCTAGAGCTGCATGGCTGTCGCTGTAGGGTTAAAATATGGTCTATACATTTATTTGTTTTTCTAAGCCACTAGCACAACTGAATCTGCTAGAAGTCCCTCTGTCAATAAGAATCCTCAAATAATAATCTTAGTACTGGTTGGGTGAAAGCAAAGCTATGGCCGCTCCCTATTGGGAGTTGCAGTTGTGATGTCCAAAAATATATAAATATATGTGTGTGTGTGTGTGTGTGTGTGTGTGTGTGTGTATAGATATAGATAGATATAGATAGATGGATAGAGATGGATAGATATATATAATCTAATATAATTTTTTTTTTTTTTACGCCATTGCTGTTCTATCCCCCGTATCACACCATAAATATAACTAAAAGGGATTGTCAACTTTTTATATATTGATTTTATTTTGCGGAGAAGATGATGGATGAGGTGTAAGGGTATGTCCTCACGGTCCGGAGGAGCTGCGTGTTGGACGCAGTTCCTCTGGACCTGAGTGAAGCCGCCCTGTATTCGCCATGTGCGATGGGTGCAGGGCGCCTTCTCCATGCAGTCTCTCTGTGGCAGGCACTTCTAACTCTGCAGCATGTTTATTTCTGCAGGCAACCCGCACCGCAGCTCCAAACACGCTGAGGGCGGGTTAAGCATAGTGAGGATGGGATTTCTTGAAAGACGCTGCGTCCAAAACGCTGCGTATACTGATCGTGTGCACGCACCCGAACACTGGCACCAATCCATCAGCTGTTAACTTTGCCGTTTTCTGAACGTTAACAATATATGGAGCAGTACATTTAGTGGCCGCTCCTAGGTATTTCAGCAGCTGATTTTTGGTACCTTGTCATGTTTTTCTGCTTCTTACATTTACATGATGCTGGTGTCACCAACAGCTGCTTGTGGTAATGCCAGGTTTTGGGGCACCACCGATCTATTGGGTCACCGATATAAAAATAGTGTTCTACCTCTAAGTTTTTGGCGCTCTCCTAAAATCACTGGGCTCTCAGTTGCCAGACATAACCGTATCATCAGTGCTTCTAATTATAAGTAACCTTTAAAACACTTCATGTGCACTTTATAGCCTTTCATATAACAAGCCTGGCACTTCTCTATAGACAACCACAAGACAACCCCCGACATAACAATACAGCAAGAAAAAAAAAAAAGCTTGTCTGGGACTACATGATCGACAGGAGTGTTACCCATAATGTTTTGTTGTTTATCCTACCTACATGTGCACTTCAGTGACTAGATCTCTACTGTTTAGTTCTGTCTGATTCACAACATGCAAACTGTGAATGTGGTGTTAAAAAGCACTTTTGTGCGGGAATTTGTTAGTAGGATTAAAGGGAACCAACCACCCCAAATGACCCCCCCGGACAGTTAATATGTGTCCCTACACCCAGCACACACATTTGGGGCAATCGTTTTTGCTAAAAAAAACTGTTTAGTAGAAGCTAAGATATATGTTTATAAAGTTAAATAAATGGAGACGGATGGGTGTTACCTAGCTTTGTCCACGTGCAGTGCTCGTGCCTGTGAGCCTCCTCTCCCCCCTCCCAATTTCTAAGATCCTGGCCGCGTCATGAAAGGGGCGGGACTAAATCGTGACGAGCCCCTCCCCTTTTATGACGCGATTTAGTCCCGCCCCTTTCATGACGCGGCCAGGCTCTTAGAAATTGAGAGGGGAGGGGGGAGAGGAGGATCACAGGCATGAACACTGCACGTGGACAAAGCTAGGGAACACCCATCCGTCTCCATTTATTTAACTTTATAAACATATATCTTAGCTTCTACTAAACAGTTTTTTTTTTTAGCAAAAACGATTGCCCCAAATGTGTGTGCTGGGTGTAGGGACACATATTAACAGTCCGGGGGGTCATTTGGGGTGGTTGGTTCCCTTTAAATATAGTGATGTGTTTTTTTTTCTTTTTAATAAATTGACTATTAACGCTGTGCACCATTTTCTAAAGCTGTAAAATGCAGTTTTTTGACCCTCTATACTAATGGTTTTTTTTTTTTTTTGTCTTCTCTAAACAGGTTATGCAATGGTCTCTGCAAAACGTCCTGTGCTTGAGGTGGAGCTTTGTAAGACAGACCTATGCTGGCTTGTCATCTTTAACAAAGGGACTATAATTTCTTCTCTTACAACTGCTACATAAACAGACAAAATTGCAAAGATTTGCCCTGTGTCGAGTATGACAGCCACGACCCGTGGCTCTCCAGTTGGAGGGAATGAAAGCCAGGGCCAGGCTCCCGATGGACAGTCCCAGCCTCCAGTCCAACAGAATCAGGTTTGAAGTTTATGTTAAAACGTTTTTTTTTTTTTTTTTTCTTCCCAGAAAGCAGAAAAAAGCTATATTTTAAATACCTGGTTAAAGCAATTGCAAAATTAGCATCTTGGTTATTGTTTTTTTTCTGTAAATTTAAACTTGTGCCCTTAATGACCAGCAATATGCATTTTCCTGAGATATGGAAGAGCATCACCGAATTGGTGGAAATGCAGCATCTTTCAGCTGTATACTATACTGATACTGTACTTTATAGTAGGCTCTAGATGGTTAACAGATAGTGGAGGCTCCCTCTTTTGCCCCATTGATGCCCTAGATCATGATTGTGTGGTCCTGATTGTTGCCATTGTAATTCAAAGCCAAGTAATAGCCCCTGGGTTTGCCAGCTATGGTGGCTTGCTCAGATGTTGGCAGCATTTAAGTGGTAAAAATATAATTTTTTCTTCATGTTAACTATCTTGGGTTTTAACTCCTGAAAAACCCCTGAAGGGTTAACAAACTATCTGACATGACAGTAATATGTTGATGGGTGCTTTTTTTAAAGTGTAAAATTTAGGGGATTTCCATTATATAGGTTTCGTAAAATTTCTTCAAAACTGAATAGGTTACTATAAAACAAAAATCCTTATAAGCAAAAAAAGTACGAATGGGGCACCTGTGTGAGCAACAGTCTCAAGCAATCCCCGCAGATGCAGCTGGTCACAATAAACCGTGGTACCAGTCCTAAGACGCAGACAGCACAAATCAGATAGAAAAGACGGCATTCACCGGTCAGCGTTGCACTTTTATTCAAGTTTGCTGGTTACATGTTGCAGGGAGGGGATGAGGCAGAGGTGACGACGGCACGGTTTCGCACTCCTTGCGCTTCAACGGGTCACTACACTACCCTTTGAAGCGCAAGGAGCGCGAAATGGTGCCGTCGTCACCTCTGCCTCTCCCCCTCCCTGCAACATGTAACCAGCAAACTTAAATAAAAGTGCAGCGCTGACCGGTGAATGTAAAAAGACTGCAGCCTCTGTCTAATTACGATTATTAAAATCCGCTGTCCCATGCGTAATTTCTTCCTGCGTCAGGTTGTCCGCATATTGCGCGCCGGTGGCTCCCATTTTTGCACACCCAATTGATTCCATCTTTGTACACTCTGGGGGGGAATGAGCACAGAGCAAGGAGAGCACACAAGGGGGGGCACAGAGAGCACGCACAGGGGGGAGCAAAGAGTTATGGGTGTGCAAATAATCATATTGCTCAGTACAACCATACCGCCACCCGAAGCTGCCGCTGACACTTCCCTGACTGAGTGCGCATGTGCACTTACTTGGGCAACCACTAACTTTGTATACCTGGGTATACAAAAATGCCACCAGTGTGACAAGGTGTACGCATGTGCACTTAATCACGTCGCCGCCATCTTTGGACACTGCAGGGGGAGAAAGCACAGGGGGAGAGGGAGACAAATCAGAGGGAAGAGAGCACCCAAGGGGGATAGAGACAGCATACATGAGAAGAGCACACAGGGGGAAGACTGCTCAAATGAGAGAACGCAGATGGGAGAGCACATGGGGGGAAAAGACAGCACACAGGAGGGAGAGCGCGCACAGGTGGAGACAGGTGAAAGGGGAGAGCACACGGGAAAACAGCTCAAAGGAGAGAGTACATGGGGGGTGGAAACAGGTAAAAGGAGAGTGCTCAGAGGAGAGAGAAAACAGCACGAGGGGAGGGGTTGTGTGGTACACTGAGACGTCGCTACCCTCCCGATGCGATGGCATCGGGCGACATCTCGTGTCATGAAAATGATTAAAAGCCTGATAGTCACATTGTACTACAAATTTATCA